>WSXT02233259.1:0-16115 GCA_011762715.2 Neuroterus valhalla | reverse complement strand
ATTGGAGATTCTCTTTTTACTAAAGAAATTATCAAAAGGAAAAGGTAAATTTTCAACATAAAAGACAAATCTCCAGAAAAAAAGAAATCTTAATATAGTTTAATCTTGACTTAGTTCGTATTGGATGTTTACACAAAAGAAGATGAGAATGTAGGAGGATTACAAAGGAATGGTAAAAATTCTTCAGAAACGTCTTGGAAACCGATTTCTTTTTTACTTGTTTGGCAAAAAATGATATTTTCAATAGAAGGCAAACAATCTAAGGTCAGATAGTCTTCCATTCCATCGATCTCTCCAGATGATGTTTTTTATTTCCTTGAAACAGACTCTTATCTTGTTTCGTTGCTTGCAACATATGCCAAGGTTTCATAAATCCCAAGCAAACATTCTCTTGAGCTGTGTAACGGCATAATTTTCAAGAATATCAAACAAACGATTACAGGTTTTATAGAATGGAGAAAAAGAATTTTTATGACCTAGTTTTTCGTTCCTTATGTTGAATTCTGCGTATAAAAGTTTACCAGGAAAAAGTTTATTCATTCGTTTGCGGAGCTCGGAAACACTTTGATTTGAAAGTCTTTATTAACAGAAAAACAAGAAAACATGCGATTCCTGATTCTCTTTTTTCTTTGCCAATTACTTCTTAGTAGTGAATGCGGTAAGAAGAAAAAAACAGAACTAACAAAGGAGGAGGCTCAGAGTAAGTTCCACAACCTTTGATTTATTCAACAATATAATTTCAAGATATGAGGAACAGCAAACTTTACCATTTTCCTTTATCTCCTCGAAAAATTATTTACTTTAATAGAAAGATCCTGTCTTAATAGATGATTTCTAATATAGTTCACTAATCTAACTTACAGAGGCATGTATCGAGAAAGCTAGCAGTTGGGATTCAACAAAACGTGGAATATTCAAATGTTCATGGCAAACTAGAGCTGATTACCCCACAATAGATGAAGCTATCGAATCTAGTAATTATATAAAATATAAATTTTTCACTAGATTAAGAATTATTGATTAGAATTGCTCCAATTTTCGAATATGATTTCGAAGAAAGGGAATAATAGGGTAGATCAGTTCTATCATTACATAATTTTTTATGACATTTCTTGACTGTTGAGAGTTGTTAACTATATCTTTTTCAATATTTTGAGGAAATTTTGTTTTTCTAGGGTTGTGCTATAGGAAAGGGGCAGGTACAGCACCAAATAACTACGAATGTTCACCAAGGCCGGACCTAGATATCTATGAAAGAAGAAACCACATAAAGCACCCAGGAAATTGAATTTTCTATACAGTTGTAATTTGACGAATTCTGGGCCCAGAATTATGGAAAATAGAAACGAGATAGAAAATTTGAAAGCAAATCGAAAACACATTTTGAAGTGATTGATGGAACAGAACTTAACCTGACTTAAAATTGTTTGCTTTTCATCAGAATGACTATATTCTGTCGAACAATGTTCTCGAAAATGTTTAAATAATCTCCATATTTGTACTCACATTATTTTTGTATAAGAAATTTCCAGAACTACACGTAATGTTATGAAAAATAAACTAATAACACAGGTCTACGAAATTATTTTTTTGTGTTGTCCTGGATATCTTTGCAAAATTGTATGTTTTCAAGTACCCGAATTACAAAAATATTTGTTAAAGCGTCGTAGAAGGCAGGAGATTGTTTTTATTACATTTGTAGGAAATTTCTGTAGCTTAGTATGGAAATGTTGAAAGGTGGAATATTTGTTGGTCCTCAAGTACGGATATTGATGAAAGATACGGATTCTGTTGAAGTTATGACTGTTCCGAAAAGTGTAGTTTGTAAAAGTTTTGTGTTGGTAGTCGAAAATTTCCTAGGTAACCACAAAGCACGAAATTGTGAAGAAATTGTACAAAAAAAGCTGCCAAACTTTTGGACTCTAGGAGCAAATATGAGAATCAAGTAACACTATCTCCACAATCATCTGGATAAACTTCCTATTAATTTAAGATATTATAGTGAGGAACAAAAAGAGCGGTCCCATCAGGATCTAAAAGAGATGGGGGAAAGGTATCAGGGTCAATGGGATAGTCACATCATTGCAGATTACTGCTAGTCTTTAAAAAGAGATTGTCCCCTGGAAAATAATTAAAAAGAAGCTCATATAAGGCATTTTGTGGAAATGTAACACATGTTTTCGACGTTTTCTTCCCTATTTACTTCGATGTATCATAACTTCTCAAAACAAAACTGACATCATCAATGTATCTGTCATTTTGTTTCTTATTTTCCGATTTTTGGTATGTAAACTGAAAATAGAGATTTAAAAGAAAACTAGAGCAAATCTTACAAAATCATTGATAGTTTCATGAATTGTGACCATAAATATTTGCAAAATCAATCTTATATCTTTGGCAACAAAACCAATGTAGATCAGTGTAATTATTAATTAATAGCTATTAATTATTAACCACCAAGAAAGATAAACGAATATTATGGAAAATATATGAAAAAAAATATATTCTTATCAAAAATATCAAATGTGATTCAGAAATGTTCTCCGGTAAGAAATTACTATATTTCCCCTCTCTATTTCTTTATACTATCCAGTATGTCTTGATTCTCTTATCTTTCCTCATCTATCTGTTACCTGCTTCCTTCTCCTCTTTCCTTATTTCTGATAGTGTCTATTTCCTCCTTTCTCTATTCCTCTATTCCTGAAAACTGTTCTTCCACATCTGCACTTTGCAAAAAACCTACCACTGTCATTTTTCGACTCTCTCTGAATCAGAGGTGTCCAACGCAAGGTTGGCGTGCTTCTCCTTTCTTCTCCCTTTCCCAGTGCCTTATCCGGAATTCTCTCCTCGTTCCGCCACGGGCTTCGTCTGACTCCGGCTGACCACGCCTACTTGCGCGCACTGTTCACACAGCCCGGCCGCCGAGGACCCCTTTTCACATCGCGATCATCGCATGAATACATCCAAGGTGGTAAGGGAGGGGATTGACGAGTGACAGTTATTAACACCGTTGCTCACGCGTTGGACACATCTGCCTTGAACTATACACTACCGAGTCCTTCATACCCTGGATGTCCTTCTGATATTTCTTAAATATCTCTATCCACTTCCGTTCCCTGTATTGTCATACGTTTCCTCTAGACCCATTATTCCAGCGTGTGGAATAACCTTATTCACTTCTTATAATCCCTTAAAACATTTTTCTTTCCACTTCGTATGTCTGCTTTTTTACCCCTCCCGTAGGCACAATCCTTTCTCCAATTTCCGCTTCATGTTTCCTATCCTCCTAATAAAACATGAGAATTAAAATTCCTTCATTTACTCCGACTTTTTACTGTTTCATCTGACGATGCCATTTTTTCTCCTATCTGCACCAAAACCACAAACTCTTCCTCAACTATTGCCTCATGATTTTCTCTCGTTTTCTACGATGCATATAACAATTTTTTGAGTGTCTTATCTTTTAATCCCATAGCTATGAGAATCTTGCCTTGAACAAAAAGTTCTCTTCCTCTGATTTTCTTCTGTCTTCGAACCACTAACGAGAAGTTTTTGTATCCTTTCAGAGGAATGACCGTTTTCCTATCCAGCTTTTCCTTATCTCTCTTCTTGCTATTCCTTCACACAATACAACATAGGATTCCTACAATTCTTTTTTCATTCTTTTTTCTTTTATTGATACCACTGTACATTCTTTCCCTGTATTTGAACATCCCTTCCATCTCTATAACCTGTTGCAGAATATCCATGCCTTTTTCTTCAAATACTCTCCCCCATTTATTTCGACATCGTTCTTTTTTCATGCATACACCTCTCTCTTTGACTCCGAATAATCCATCTCAACTATTTTCCCTTTCTCATTATCAAAGAATCTGTCAGAGTGGCGTTAGGCCTACCAGCAAGGCTGGTCTCAAAGTCACGTTTTTCTTTTGCCTAATGATAATATCCAAGCAAGTGTCCTGCTGCTTTTATTTTGCAAAAATAATGAGCGGTCGCTGAGCAGCGAGCGAATAAGGAGCGGCTTAATCGACTCCGAAGATGTTCAACAGACAACTGTTCACAAAAGAAAAGCATCAAGAGCATTAGATTCCTGGACCAAAATTTAAGGGAGATTGTTCAAGGGCTTCCAAGGTAGAGCGTGTATTTCTAGAGTTGTAGCAAGTTGAACCTGTTCAAGAGAACGAGATTTGCAATTGAGATAGGAAAGTTAAGTACTCTGAGCTTGATAACTTCTCGTCAGCTTCAGTGATTTTCTAGAGCATCTGAGTGTCTAATAAATTCGATGCAACCATTATCTCAACAACACTAATCTCGCCTGTATCAGTGGACATATGATCCTTGAAATTATTCACGTGAGACAGGATGGAAGCATTAAGAATATCCTAGTACTCTTTTAGTGTTTCAAATAACA
Organism: Neuroterus valhalla; assembly: GCA_011762715.2. NCBI lineage: Eukaryota > Metazoa > Arthropoda > Insecta > Hymenoptera > Cynipidae > Neuroterus > Neuroterus valhalla. The sequence goes on along the minus strand of WSXT02233259.1, from coordinate 11,704 downwards.
AGGTCAGAGGCTATTCCCTGAAACACCGTTTTTTAAATTGCGGGATCCGTTGTCTCCGCGTTAGAGACCAATTCCTGCTTAGCCCGTCGGTTTTTGCGACGAAATAAGCAATATGCATTTTCCACAGACCTCCTTTTATTGCCGTTTGAAAGCTTAATGATAATAAATGAGGATATTTGTGAACGCCTGGAGAACGGAAGCAATCCATTTGTAATAGTGCAGTGAATCGGCAGCTCCTCTCCTAAGGCAAAAATCACAGAAACTGCAAGCCACCATGTTGAACTGGAGGTCATTTGAAAACGGGAACAAGACACTACACAAAGTCAGTAAAATACCAACTTTTCTGACAAGATGTTTTGCATTCAAAAAAAAATCCAATTGGACGCGAAAAAGTACAAGTCCTAGTACAAGTATGTTTCATCCTGCTTGACATTCCTAGTCCGCAGATTGTTGTAGGAAATACTGTCTACGTATTTTCATCTGAGAAATTGGACGTACTCGAAATCTGTTCTTATGAAAACACATATTATAGAACAATTCCTAAGAATAATATCAGCAGAAGTTTACGTAATGACAGCTTGGAATATAAGAAGATGTATCATGGCGTATGACCTTCGCACCTAAATATAATATTTGTACTTCCATATGTCGGTGAGTCTGTGACTGTGAGTGAATTATCTTGCAGATAATAACCATTCTGCGCTCAGCAAAATTTGCCCTCCACAGGACTGTGTAAAATTTATAAAACCAGTTTTCTCTCACGGAATACCTCAGAAATCAGTCTCCTGTCCTCCATCGTTATCTCGACCCGTATCTGGGAACGATGAAGATCGTCACATTGTTATTTGCCTGCGTGGCTTTGCTGGATCAAGCGAGTAGGTTTACCTGAAATAATATAAAATTTTAATGATGATCATGAGAAGTATTACATATTTACGAAATTGCTTACCAAAAACCGTACTCTTATATTAATATAAAATTCATAACTTCAAACTACATTTTTTTAGCGTTACCTTATCAGATTTGAAAATTTTAACATATGGGTACTGAAAACTAACAAACAACGCGATGTTCGAGTTTATTTAAATGTGGAATCATTAAACGATTGTTTTGAAAGTTGTTTTCAATAGTGTACTAAAGTGACTGTAGATTTTTCACATTTTGTACACTCTAGTCAAAATGTGAAAATGGCATCTTTCTATTTACTATTTGATATCTGCACAATACATCAATTTGAATCCTGCATTTAACTTTCAAGTCTACAAAATAGAATTATTAATTGCAAATTTATCGAAAAACCTTTCCTAATCGATATATTCGTTGAATGCCAGGTATCTAGATTCAAGCCTAGCAGTATGTGAGAATAAAAATAATTATGAACGCAATGTTCCCATTGAGAATAACCCATTTTGCAAAATTGCCAAAAAAAATATGGCAATCATCACAATTTGCGAGTTAGATTGATTCTAGAAATAATTCTTCTTGATTTAGCATATTATTCTAGATGAGTTCAAAAATTTCCCTTAATATACTGAATATCCTGGGATTCCGTACAACCTACACATCCCTTTCTTTAAAGAGTTTCATCTGCATTTTTGAAGAATTGGTGTGGTCAAGCTGAAAGAGGGAAAAATGAAGAAAGAATATGTAAAGGTTGGAAAATGGGTTCAAGAGGGTTTTTTGTAAGTAAAAAAAGGTCGTGTGTGTGTGTTTGTGTGTGTGAAAGGTGAAAGTCAGGATGGGCGAGAAAAGGTGACATGAGTTTTGGCAGAGAAACAAGTTATAAGAAAAATCGAAGCTTAGTTGAGTAGGGGTAGTGCAGAAGGGAAAGTGAAAGGGAGGTTGGTGATTCAGATTTGTCATATAAAAGACATTCGATTAGATATCTATCCTACTGTGAAACACAATTGTATTAGTATGTTTTTACAGTAGATGGTGCATCGATCGAAAAACTTGAAACTGACCATGGTCCTGATCGTGGAATTTCACAACCCCATCCTTATCGTGAGAATCCACAACCTCATCCTGAACATGGAGTTTCACAACCTCATCCTTTTGATATCGGTGAAGGAAGCCGTATTGAGATATATAAACTGGCACCTGATGGTAATCCTATAGCCAAAAGTTTTCTCGTAGGAACTCTTGGAACTAACAGATCATTGGGTAAATGTCCACATGGGTATGCAGTTGTAGTACTAGATACTTGGGATTATTTCTATGGACGTCTTAAACCAGGTCCTGGTTACAATGAGCAATATGTGGATATAAATGAGCATGATTATTTGAATAATATTGATTCAGTTTACACATGTCATATAGAAAGACCAGATAACTTTAATCTGAAAGCAACACTTAAGGCTGTGAAGGATCCCCGTATAAATACTCGTCTGCGAAAAGTATCACGTATTATTCTACTAGGGCCGGGTTCTTTCCATGTTAAAGGAGAATTACAACGTGAATAATTTTGTACGATCAACGTGTTTTTCAGTTTAACTGAAATTATTATTTCAATTGATGAATCAATCTGGCATGCGTTTATTCCAAATGTTATTATACGATAAAATTATCAATGTAATTAATAAATTTCCTTCCACTATTACCACCAATGCAGAGTGAGTTTAATTATCCCCAAAATTATTTTCATAGGATTCCATATTTCTATGAAAACTTTCCCAAAGATGATAAATCGTTATCGCAGATCCGATTTCTGCTCTTTCGATTAGTCTGAAAATATCTTCTCTATAATTCCTTCTCCTTCCCTCAGTCCTATAACGTTCCTACTGGTTATGTCCTCCTTTAGCACCCTCAAGAATTCTGGCTCTTCCCTCGTCTGCATCACTCTGTTGCATTAATACTACGTTGGTTTGACGATTTCTATTATGCTTGTCCTGAAGCTAAGGCAAGGAGGTCTGATTCTGGAAAAAGAGGTAAGATTGTGTCGCTTCAGAAAAACAGCCGAAGAGCCACTTGGAGAAAATAGGCAAGAACGTACCCATTGAGTTGTCACTCAATGCTGAGGTGGTCGCACTGATGGTGTACAATAATATAATTCCAGTATTCTTCTGATTTCCTCCATCACGATGTTCGAATATTGTTCCCTCTTCCGCTGATCTGTGCTTTTATGACTTCTCCGCCTTCTATCTTGTCTCTCTCCTTCCCACCTTGGTCTTTGTACTATCACCATTCTTTTTTACCATTTGTCTATTATCATGTTTGTTCCCTCTTCTCTCATTTCCCTTTGTAACTTCTCTTCAGAAGTTTATGCCTACTAAATTTATCAAACAACCACTCTTTATCTACCTCATCTTTACTTCGTAACATTGTTCTGCTAAAACTTGAGCGTCAAGTACCAACACTAAAATCTTCAATTTCACCTGAATCTGCCATCAAAAGGCTTAACAGTTTTTGTTTGGAGGACTCAGTCGAAACTCTGTCCCAAGCCCTCTGCCAGTCCGGAAAATCACCCCTTCCCGTTGCCTTATTTCAAAGCTGGTTTAGTCTCCATCATGTTCTTCACCTCATTCCGATCTACACTTCATCTCCAAATGTTTAGAAACACCTTAACGTGTTTCAAGTCCAGTACAACTCTACAAGCCACAAATAAGACCAATTATTTTTATTTTTCCTCCCCTCTTTATGTTGGACTAATAGAGACAACATTACACAATGGGAGGTAAATTTCTTATATTCTATACAAAGGTTCCATTAGGCTTCCAGTCTTATAGATTCCTAAATCTTCCGCCGGTATTCCTGACGTTTCGGTAAAAGTTCGTACTATTTTCGAGAGATCTTTATCTATGATAACATAGTATGGGTTAAATGACTATCGGTATCAGGTGAGAATGAATGATCATTTCGAAATAGAAAATATAGGACGATAGTAAATTAAAAAACATTCCTATATTTCTCATCCTTTGCAGTCATGAAAACATGATAAAAAATGATCCTATTGAAGGTCTCAAAAGTTTTGTGGACTCTGCTCGTTTGAACATTAGAGAAGATCGGGGCTAATATGAACGGTTCCGGTCCCTGTCCCGGAAAAATACAAAACAATTTCATTCCTAATCAAGTACTGTATATCACTTCATAACTACAAAGCACGTCATTAGAATGCGGAAAACACGCATTTGTTTTAGTAGAATATTGCTTGCAAGGGACCAACTCAGAAACGAAAATCTCAAAAATGGTGCGGCTAAGCCCGACACACCATGAGACTAATCAAAACATCGCAAATGGAACACAAAGATGCATCATTTTATGTTATAATGGAAATAAAGTCTTTTTTATTATGTATTTGAGAGTTTCGATACAAAAGACTCGTTACCTCAATGCTTGAGGTTGTGAATTTTTGCAAAGGATATAGAATATCCACTAATTGGAGAAGTAGAATTGGAGTGAGTAGTACATAAACCGAAGTTATATAATTTCTAAATTATATTTATATGTATTCAGAAGAAGTCACGAGGGCTTGTTAGCCCTTCGAGGAACAGGTATTACAAAGTACAGACAAAACTTCGAAACAGCAGTCGGTTTGAAGTATATTTGAATACAAAGCTAGTAATAAACGATTTTATCAGTAAGAAGATTAATTTGTAATGCAAGATACTTTTATGAATAATGAAAATATTAGGTAATAAATTTTCAATGACAACAACAATAACAACCTAAAGGGCGAGGTACAGCTACGGCTGCTTTGCAAGCTAACCCTGTAGACTTATTTAAAAATACCTTGAACTTAACCATACATTACTTCATTAACTTGAAATAAGGCGGGACAGGTAAGCGTGTCTGAATGTATGAATTTGAATCTGAGGAATACGAAGAAATACGAAATGACCTATAAGAACGGCACATGACGTAAAAAGAAACATAAATTTTCCCGCGACTTTGAGTAACGCAAAAGTCGACCAATAATGAAAACGTCGGTAAAGAACAGAAAATTCGAATTTGAGTAGTTCGGTGCTCGTAAGGAGCGCGAAGACTGTTCAACGATTCGCCTTCCACGGTCGATATAGGGTAGGTACTGAGAGGATTTTTGATCTATTCCTTTCTACCTCCTCGCATTTTTCCAATCATTATCCCCGCTCCATCTTCAAATATCCTCTTGCATAATCCCAATACCTGCATCATCACAATATTTGCCTTCCTTACCCTTTCTTTTACATAACCATTCACTTCTCTATTCCTCCGAAACAGAAAACCGAAGTCCACAAACTCTTTCTCCTCCTGCATCACCATCCCCTTACATATTTGATCCCTTCTCTTACTCCTTCTACTCTCTTTTCTGACCAACAGAACCTCAGCATTTTATGTGATTATATCCAACCGACTCCTATCTAGGTACCTTCTTATCCTCTTCATAACCTCTTTCACTACCTCCTTAGTTTTTGACAGCAACGCTATGTCATCTGCATACGCAAGTGACCAAATTATAACCTCTCCTACCCTCACTCCTCCTACCGCTTCTTCCACTAGCATCCTCTTTATTTCAGAGATTAAGATCGACAAAGGCGTTGGGCTAAGTTAACACCCTTCCCTTAACCTCTGATTCATTCAGAAACCCTCTGAAATCGTGTCCCCTCCGCTCATCCTATGTTTCGTCTTTTCATACATCTCTCTTACCTTTCCGATCAGACCTTTCTCCTTTACCCTATCCTCTATCGCCTCCCAAAACCTCCCCCTATTCACTGATAGGAAAGCCCCTTTCAGATCAACGAAAAACTCAACCCTCCAAACCTTTCCAAATACCTCTTTTAGTCCGTCCAAGCCAGCTGGCTTCAACCTTATAAATTTTCTCATTGGTAACTCTATATCCTCGGCACTTAAATTTGACCCTCATTCCTATCTCGTTTTTCTACTTCCCTCGTATCTCATCAGTTCGTCCGGGCCCTGAAATGATTCTTTAGAAAACTATCTCCATTCCTCTTTTCCGATTGTATCACTAATCCCTCATGTACTCCTTTCCTTCTCCACAGTTCCATCATTTCACTTCTTGTACTTCCCTTCCACCCTCCTCTCCATCTTTTTTCATTCCTTATCCTACCACGGTTCCCTTAATCATTCCATTCCTTTCTTTATCTCCCTTACTCATTTCTTCTGCACACACCTTCTTCACCTTCACTTTCAGATCTTCCGATATCTCTTCTACCAACTCTCTTCCAAAAGTCACTTCCCCTAGCTACTTCTGGTACTTTTCGATAGCCTTCCCCTTCCGATTGTTTCCCTCATCCATTGGAAATTCTTCTCCTTCCCTTTCACAGACCTCCCTTTTTATCCACAAGACAAAGTCTATCACTGATGCTCCCACTTTACTCATATATGTGTACTCTTCCTCTTCGTCCCCTCTTTTTGAACCATTCTTGATTGCCAATACCACCCTTTCCTACACTCCCTCGCGTATAACATCCTCTACCCTTTATTCACGCCTCTTGGAGCCTCTACCTTTCGTGTATTCTACCCTACTCGTTGCGCTCAACCCACGTTTATACTAGTCCAAGAACATCAAATCCCTGTGCACACCTCCAAAAGTTCTCATCTTTCTATTTTTCGCCCGCTGCATTCCGGGAGAGTACCTTTATTATTACTCCACCGTCCAACTGCCCCCCCCCCCCTCCTTACCCTGCCCTTTATCCGACGGAATAGGTCTCTCTGCACTTCTCCCAACTCCTCTTTTTCCTCATTTCAAATCAGCATTGTCTCCTTTCCTTTCATTTTCTTGAATCCTACCTTCACTGCTCTCCTTTTGCTCCTCTCTTCTCTAGCTCTGTCATTGGGCATTCTTCAAATATCTCTTCCTTTCCACGTCAGACCATGATCGATGTTGACCTTCTCATCCTTTATCCTGCTTTTACTCCGCATCACCACCAACTTACCTTGACAGTTCTCCAACTCCACCATTGCTACGTCATTTCCCTCTTGTCCCCCAAGTCTCACTAGGACCAACTTGCCCTGAAACTTCCCTGTGCTTTGTAGCAGCATTTCTACTCCTTTCTGTTCTTTCCCGCTTCTTACCCTCAGCCCCCTTGAAACGATATTAATCTTCCCTTCCTCTTGCTCTCTTCTCTCAATTCTGAACTCCATAACCCTAATCCTTTCCCTCAATACTGCACGTTTTCTTCAATCATGTTCTCAACATTGCCTCAGATAGATTTTTGCCCTCCTTCCACCCTGCAACCCTCTTCTACAACTAGCCTGTGCCTCGACGAATATCTTGTCTGCTTTCTCCTTCCACCCCCTTATATCCTCTTTCAAATTTTTCATCTCATCTTCTTTTTCCTCCCTTGTCGACACTTTCACTGTCTCTAATCCTCATACTTCCTCCCTCAGCTCTTTCATCTCACTTCCCAAATCCTCCCATCCTCCCTCATAGCCCTTAAGTCTTTCCTCAGCCTCTTGATTTCTAATATCAGAATCCTCAGGATATTACTGTCCAACTGCCCTCCAATTCTTTTAGATGACCTACACGTTCTATCGCTATTCTTAAATGGACTTTCTACTACGCTCTTCATCGGACTCTCTTGATTATCTCCATTTGTCCTTCGAAGCAAGGGGTCGTTTTATTCACTTGCGCTGGACATTGTATCACTAGCCTTTTTATTCCCCCCGCTCACCCTGCTCATCTTTTTCCCTTTCCATCATACACTGCTGAAAACCGAGTCACGTGGTTTGCTGAATTCCTCCATCTATCAAACTCACTCCCGACGCTCTTATTAACACTTTCCTGATCGTGACTGCCAGCCCTTCCTTCGGTAACTGAGATTTCGCCATCCTATTGCAACCAACAGATATCTCCGTATTCAGTTATCCCTTTTATGCTCAATAAAATGAACCCCCTTGCTCCTCTTACGCGCTCAATCTCTCTGGAATAATCCGCCTACCTTTCTGACAAACAACCCTACTTTTCCGTTTGACCTGAACCCCACTTTCTCTACTCAATAACAACCACTTTTCATCTTCTTTACTCACTCACTGCACCCTCACTTACCTTCCAAACTTCCACGCTTACACTCCACTCACAGGCGAAGGACCTAACAACTAAGTTTGTTCGGGACCGCCAAAACCCCAAAAAAAAGCCGAAACATGTACCGTTGATTGTGCTATATATAGCCTTGAGAAGAAATATATTCTTGAAGAATTTACATATTACATTTATACCAGATGACATGAAAATCTTATCTAAAACAGTCAATTGTGTTCCAATATTCACTAGAGGTGACTTGTAATTGGTTGCTAACGTCAGTTGCTTTCTTCTCGAGGCAGAGGCGTCCACTCGAGTTCAGTTGAACGAGCGTGGAAGCATTCAGGTAAATGGAAGTTCAGCTAAACAGAAGTCTTCTGTATTCCATTATTTTATTACAGTACAATAATTTGATATAATTTCCTTATGATACTATGATTCAAAGCATCAAAGTCGATCCAAAAATTGTGAAAATATAACTTATATTTTATAAGATCAATATGTCATCTCTAAGATCTTTGAATGACTTTGAATGAGGAGTTCAAATAATTTTCCCATACGTTTTCATATATAATCGAACCTTCATGCATTTTGAACGTTTTTTTGGACTTTTTTGCAATACTCGAAAATTGTAAGAAACGTTTCTTGTAGCAGGTCAAAAGTGCAATAATTTATCCTGGCGATTTTTTCTGATATAAACAAAATTGTTGAAGTTGTGGCATCTTCAAAATTCAAAAATATAAACGAAAATGAGAATTTTCAGCCAAACCACGCGAAATATGGAAAAAAATTTGATTAAAAAAAAATTCCTTTTTGGAAACCCTCCAGGATGATTTCCACAACTTTTCGAGTATTCTGAAAAAATCCAAAATTCAAATTTTGGTCGCACAAAAAATAATAAAAATTAAAGATTCATTTTTTGGTCAAACTATGCAAGATCCGGGAAAAAAACGTGTAATAATGAATATAAACGAAACTTGTGCAGCAAAAAAAGATCTACAAATTTGGTAAGAATAACTTCTTGAAGAGCCAAGTAGTTTTTGCTCCATTTATGGAAAACCATATCAAAAATTAAAAAAATGAACTTTTAGACAATTGACACCACCTCAGGAAAAATCTAATCAACACAAGTTCTTTACCAGGATGATATCTTTAGCTGTGTTATAAATTTTCTCATTGAGCACATAGTTTTTCTCTCAATCGTAAAAAAAAAAATTTTTTAATTGAGTTCATAGAAAAACCACACAACATGTGAAGAAATGGGCAGCATAACTTCTCTACCGTTTTTGACAAATTTCGATCGAGTGCGCAGCACGAGACACGCGATGAGAATGTATTCGTTTAAACCGGAGAAGCTTCAACAAAAGAGAATCCTCAATCATCCAATTAAAGTAGAGGACATTTCGCTTTTGAGTTTCACAAGCTTTATATACAACTGTAGAGAGGTACAAGGGCCGAGCGCGTAGCGCGCGTTTAATTTATAACCGAGCGTGGAGCTCGAGGGGAGATTAATATCGAGCGCAGAGCGCGAGATCCGAAGGAACGTTTTAGAAAACCATGTTCTGGTTTAATTATTCGACTCAATATTATCTCCTTGACTAAAAGCAAACTCTTGGAGGTCTCGTGGTCTTTTATCACATTATTCGCTCTATAATACGTTTTGTGGTTCCCGAAAACATACTGAAACAGGCTGAGCTTGGAGAACAGATCGTAACCCACTTACGCAGCTTGGTAATACTCCAATTTTAAAGTTTTTTATTAAAATAACCATGCGATTTTCAAACATTATCCTTCTTTGCACATTAATCTATTGTAGCGAATGCAAGAAGAAGAAAAAAACCACAGAATTAACAGAAGACGAGGCCCAGCGTAAGTTAACAACTTTCAACTTGATCAACATAATGTTTTTGGGGAGAAAGAAATAGGTAACTTTTCCACTCTCCTCCATGTTTTCGAAAAATGATTCACTTCGATCAAAACATAATGCCTGGATAGAATAATGCACCTATTGAACTTGCAGAGACATGTATCATCAGGGGTAGCCAATGGGACAGAGCATGGAATAAACAGTTCAGATGTTCATGGCAAAAAAAACTCCACAACCCACGCTATATACAGCTGTCGATTCTGTTAATTATATTCATCCTGATTCAGTTGATGTAAGATTGTTATTAGGCATAGCTTCAGTGAAAGAATATGATTTCGTCAAAAGTTTTCAATCGGCTGAATCACTTCTATCATGATCCAATTTTTCATAAAATTTCTAGAGTTTTTAAATTTTCCAACTCTTATTCCTTTCATATTTTGAGGAAACTTTGTTTTCATAGAAATGTGCTATAGAAAAGGGGCGGGTGCACCACCCCACAACTGGGAATGTTCGCCATGGTACAGCTTTGAGTGTGAAAATACCATTACGGAATTAGATGTACAGTTATACAAGATGGAATATAGAATCCTAATAAAAAATATCTAATGTGATCCAAAATTTTCTTATTCAGCATGTACTATATTCCCTCCCTCAATTTCTCTGTCAGGTTTATTATGTCTCAATTTCCTTAATCTTCCTCATCTATCTCTTAACAACTTCCTTCATCTCTTTCTCGATTCTTCATATTGTATATTTCCTAATTTCGTCATTCTTCCTTCTCTAAAAACCCTCGAACCAAACTTGCAAGAGTCATAATTAAATGTGGAAAAGTCACGGAAAGTTAAGGAAAAAGTATGCAGAATCCAAAAAGAATGCGTCAAAAATAGAGAGAATAGGAGACGGATAATAAAAATAAGAGTCCGATAAAGGAGTAGAAAGGGAAGAGATCAGGAAATCAGGCAGAAGGAAGAACATTGATATGAAAGGTGTGAGATTCAGAAAGATAGAATGAGTGAGAAGAACGGAAAAAATCCTAAAGAGGGAGGATGAAAAGAAATAGTACTAGTGGAATTGATGAATATAGAAGATAGAAGAAAGGTCGAGATGAGAGAAAGGTTTATATATGAGCATAAACCGACAACCGCATGAGTATGAATATGGAGTATTGAGTTGAAAATGGAAGAATACAGACAGGGGGCATATAGTCGGATGAGGACGAAAAGAAGAGGAATTAAGTACAAAGTGAAAGGTTGGCTGGAGTTCGAAAAGAAGCGAAGAGGAGAGAAACAAAGAATGAGAAGAAAGAAAAGGTAAAAAGGTAAGACAGAGGTTGCTGGAATGATACGGATGGTGAGTACATGAAGAAAATAAAAAAAATAAGGGTAGGGCGAAGGAAGCAGAGTGATTGGAATAAGGAACAATTTGGTGGCAAAAGAAAGATCGAAAGAGGTGCGGAATTTAAGGTGCACACATGGATGGAGATATGGAAAAAAAAGACAGAAGTGAAGGGCATTCATAGGAAGGAAAGCGGGTGGCATGGATTCGATAGGAGAAAAAGGAGGAAAAGGACAAGAAAAAAGGGGATGCTACTTACCAAATTGATAGTGGAGGTAAGGAGGAGTGATGGACGACGAACAGAAAAGGAAAGGGAAAAAAGTATTCAAATGAATAAAATCTTAGAATGGGAGAAAGATTTCATGGAATTGTAAGTAAGCATGAAAAAAGAGAGTGGCCAGTTGATCGTGGGGGCTAAGGCATGCGCTTTGGACCCACGCGCCGGCTGGTTGTGGGTTCGATTCCCGCCTCGCACTCTGGAAGAACTTCGGCGGCCCACGCGGTGAACACTTGCCTAGCAAGGGAGTGTTCATCTCCGGAAAGTC
>WSXT02233248.1:0-16115 GCA_011762715.2 Neuroterus valhalla | reverse complement strand
TCAATTTGCACAAGCATAATATCCAAAGTTTTCACGTCAATGAATTTGGTTAGAAATAAATAATCACACACACACACACTTTAGTGATCAATTCAAGCCTTATTTCACCTTATTATTCCTTTTTACTTTCTTATATTTAATTTCTTATTCGTGAACACGTAGCGTTGAACTTCCGAGAAACTGATTATGCGGTCAAAAACATTTTATTACGATCCAGAAAAACGCATGGAACAAAACCAACCTGAAAGATGGAGTTCCTAATAGAGAATGCGGAATTGGAAAATAATCAGTGAAAATGATTCGATTTGATGTGAGAAGCATTCTGAAATAATTATTGTTGCTTCAGGTATTTTTCAATATTGTATAAACAGCAAAATTCTTTTTAAATAAAACATTTCCCATCTTGGAAATTCTGTCCGACTATTAGATACATGCTGTCCGACCACTGAAAATCTTGTCCGACCACTGGTGTTTTCCCATGTTTTTCCAAAAAACCTTTTATTTCTTATTAAAACCACATTAACTTCAAAATTAAGGGCAAAAATAACTTTAACAATACAAATAAATTCCAAAAATTCGAACCTTTGCTAGAAAAAATAAATAAATGCCTAACGTGATTCAAATATGAGAATAACACTATTTGTCCGACCACTGGACATTTACCCTACACCAAATTTTTCATAATTGAACCGCTGGCGATCAAAAAGGGATACGCTCGAAACGCCGTCGTTTGAGTTGGCCCCTGGGTCATATTTTTTTTTCAGGTAAATTTTTAATTTTTCAATAACAGATTCCAATAGGAAATTTTATTGCGGATATTTTTAGTCCTCTGAATAAATTTGATAACTTTATTAGTTTTCGAAATAATCAAGAAAATGTTACTTTTTTCTCCGATCTCAAAATGCGATTTTGTTTGTGTTCAGCTTGCCATAAGTTCTACATTAATAAATATTTTGTAATGAAAATTTCAGGAAATCTGCACCATCATATAAAGAAAATAAGGGTATTTATAGGATTTCAATTAATTGTCACTAAAAATTTATAACGATTTTTATTCTTTTCATGGCGTAAATTAGATACTGGAAGTTTCAAACGCTTCGGAAGTCGAACGAATTTTCAGAAATTTAAAATCAATGGTCACCTAAATTTTTATTAGGAATCAAGGAAGTTTTTTGAAAATGCCAGACAAATATGTTTTATGGTTTTAAAGTCACAATTGATTCAAGATCTCCGCGCTGTCCCGTACGCGTGCTAGCTCGTCCTGCAATATCAACGTCTGTATAGAAGCGGAAGATTGGGAAGTCAAGCCGGCCACCAAAATAATAATAGAAGACATGATAATTTACATTTTTTAATTATTTTTTAATAACAAATTATAAAAATTAAAAATCAAATAATATTTATATAATAACTGTGACATCAAAATGTGAAGATTTTTTGCAAGATTAAAAAAAAAGTTCCAAGGGCAAAATCCGCAAACCGAAAAATTTTTGAATTAGCAAAGCTTTTGTTTCACATTTTTCCCCCGACGGAAAAGTAGACGTTTATGATAATTATAAATTGGAGAAGGCAACTACCTTTTTGATTACTACTTATCTTAAGCTAAAACACCTTCCAAAAAGTTGTCCACCTCTAATTGGACTGGAAACAGCTAAAATAAAAGATGTGAACAGTCTTTTGAATTTTCTGACCGTCCCTGGAAAAGAGTTATTTGAAAATTATTTTTATCAATTTACTCAAAATAATTTTGCCAAAGACAACACTGAAGAAAGTGATGTAAATGATTACATTATTTGTGAAGCAATCGGACAAGGTATTATATAAATATTATGTAAGTTCTACTTTTTATAATTTGTTATAAAAAAATAATAAACAAATGTGAATTCTAATGTCTTCATAATTATTTTGGTGGCTGGCTTGACCTTCTAATCGTCCACTGTTATACAGACGTTGATATTGCAGGACGAGCTAGCACGCGTACGGGACAGCGCGTAGATCTCAAATCAATTGTGACTTTGAATCCATAAACTATAATTGCTTGGCATTTTCCAAAAAAACTCCCTTGAATCCTAATAAAAATTTAGGTGACCATTAATTTTAATTTTCTGAAAATTCGTTCGACTTCCGAAGCGTTTGAAATTTTCAATATCTAATTTACGAAATGAGAAGAATAAAAATCGTTGTAAATTTTGAGTGACAATCAATTGGAATCCTATAAAGACCTTTATTTTCTTTATATGATGGTGCGGATTTCCTAAAATTTTATTAGAAAATATTCATTAATGTAGAACTTATGGCGAGTTGAACACAAAAAAATCTCATTTTGAGATTGAAGAAAAAAGTAACATTTTCTTGATTATTTCGAAAACGAATAAAGTTATCAAAATTATTCAAAGGACTAAAAATATCCGCAATAAAATTTCCTATTGGAATCTGTTATTGAAAAATTAAAAATTGACCTGAAAAAAAATATGACCCAGGGGCCAACTCAAACGAGAACGTTTCGAGCGTATCCCCTTTTTATCGCCGGCGGTTCAATTGTTTTATGAATAGAAGGTATTAGCCGATTCTCGAATGCTTATTTTGCTCATTTCAAATTCAAAATCACAAATTTTGTTTTGCTCGGCTCCTACGATTTGATTGATGTCAGAATTTTCACACGGCCCTATCGTACCTATTTATTTCTTCGGAACTCAAAAAGTTCGTTGATCAACCTACTCTTAGCGAAAATCATCAAAAATATACACTTTCACTTGCCCACTTCCCAATTAAAAATTGTGCAGAAATATTTACACTTATGATTACTGACATGAAAAGTAGAAAAGTTAAGGCAAGGAAACTGAACTCGGTTCCCTACCCTAAATCACTTGCTTCAAAAGAGCTATTTAAGGCAATCGTTCAAAAAAGATATTTTGTATGAACACACATACCACAAACGATGTATTCACGATATAAATAGTCGCCTTTCATTTATAAGGTTCTAACTTACATCTAATGTATCACAAACAGTTTCGCTGACATGAACCATTGCGAGATTACAGCAATTTCATATTTATATATATATATATATTTGGAATTAAAACATGCGATGAGAGACCTGATGGCCATCTGGCGAACTAACAAACATGTCTGTCGCTAGGCCTGGCGTAACATTGTTTACAAGCGTGTTACACTTGATTGAACGTGATACTAATTAATTATATGCCAGATTAATTAGTTAAAAGTAAATGAGAACCTAAAAAAGATAATATAAAATTTGAAAAATAGAATTCTCACGGAACCATAGAAAAGGAAGCGATACTCACAAAGGTAGTGTGTACTGTGTTGTCAATTGTAACTCAAAAAAAAAATAACACCAATTTGAGTTTCCACAAAGTACCAAAAGTTGGTAGTGGTACTGTTACAGTGAAAATATTATTGGAGAAAGTATTTTTGTTGATAAACGTTCAGAATGGTTCAGAATAATATGCATGCTGAAGCCCTGCGGCAGCCATGTTTTGTTTTGATACAGCAGTGCCTCTTCGCCCGCGGTGGACGTTTTCTTTACCAATAGCATATTTTTCAAACTAGACAAACTAGTCTCATTAACAGCATAAAATACAATTGTTCATTATGATAACCTGCTGCCACTGCATTTGAATTATAGGTATTATGCAAAAAAGTGTGCATTTTTCGTAGATATTTTCACTAGTCAATAAAACAATAAATCCTAACACGTATCATGTATATACAAAATTGAATGTAATAATTTATTTCGGACTATAATTTTCCTTTTATCTAATTAAATATTAATTTTCAATTCTGAAACGAATCAATTCGATCAATGAATAAAATTATTTCGATAAATAATGTTGAAATTTTGTATACCGATAAATTAAATCATGTTATATTTTATGAAAATAATACCACAGCAAATTCATGCGCTGGCACTTCATTTTACTGCTATAAAATATTTTTTGTACACAACGAAGATTCTTGCCGTGAAGTTAGAATGTTAATGTGACAGCATCGTGAAGAATATAACAAAATATCCTAAAGTAACAGGTTAAAATTGCGTTCTACTCGTAACTATTACAGATCTTAGCTTACAACAAATTCAGAGTGCCCATTCATTTCAAAAATCAATCAAAGCCATTCCAATCTTTGAGTTAATTCCTCTTATTTGACGTAATTGTCACGTTACACTTTATAGAAATTATTTATGAGAGCGAAGAAAGTTAAATCTGTTAGTTGCGAGTTTTGTAGATGAAATAAAAAAATTTTGAAGTGAAGAATATACTAGTTCTTTCAGTTTTAAGATTTCATTTTATATTTTAGTTAATGCAACAACTCGTGAAATCTTCAATCGTAATTTCAAAGAATGGTTCTTAGTGCGGAAAACGAACTCATCAACAGAATTCGTTCAGTTACGTCAGTCAAAATATAAACTTGACTTACAGAATATGAAGGAATATTTGTCAAATTTGAGACATTTCATAATGATTTTCACAAAATGGAACTTTTTATGAAATAGTAATGTACATAAAAATGTATTCACCTTAACTCGAAGGTGGCAATGCCCAAACAATTGGTTCTTCGATTTTTTTTCGTCTATCGTCTGGTTTCTTTCTCTGATTTCTGAACCTCGTTCTATTTGGACTCCAATCAACTGTGTTCTGCATCCTCCACGTCTGTGTAGGTCTTACCACTACGTTTTGAATTGTACTATCATAATGCTCATCAACTTCGTATGCAAATTCATACTCGGGACTATAATATGTCTTAAGAGTAGGTTCAAAACGAAACTTCTGCATTGCACACCACGCGTGCGATAATAAATTGGGAAACCTGGCCAGCCAGTATTCTGTGAATTTTTCGGGTATTTCTCCTAAACTGGATTGCGCCTCTGGAGTCAATTCTCGGTAGTGATGTTTCTGAAAAAATAGGACAAGAGTTTTATAGATAGAATTAAAGATTTGATATAATGAATTACACGTTTTATCAGTCCCTTTTTAGTTTGATAGTAGCCGTGAACACAATTATTATGCAATGCAGTAACGCGGAAAAATTTCATGCGATGGTATTAATAATGTTGCAATAATTTTAATAAATAAAAGATCAAATTACCTTATTCCTAAGAGCCCTAAGTAGATCTCGAACACTTTCTCCTCGATAACTTCTATATTTACGAAGGTCAGTGGCGACTTCAACGCCGATGTGCGATCTCCAGTCGCCGCGAACTACTTTATTGTGGTTCGATTCTAGTACTCTCAGTGCTGGACTGCTGGGCTCGTCTTTTTCTACACGATCACTTATATCCTGTAGAAACAAAAAAGATTAAGTTTTTCAAGTATCGCAGTAATTACTATATTTGTCAGGAACTTAAGTATTCTGAAGAAAATTAGGGGTTAAAATAATATACTCGGAGAAATCATGATTTTTAAAAAAGAAGTCACTTCATTGCCAATGTACCTGAAAGAAATTAAGAATCTGCGAAGCACTCCAAAATATGGGATAATTTTGAACTGCGCTAGCCGGTGGTCGTTCTGTAGGATTACCAGTTATCATCGCTTTGATTAATACAAGTGCAACTTCCTTGTCGCTTTCTGATATTCCTTGAAGAGCCGATAAGTCACTTTCGCCACCTGTCGAATAAATTTTTAAATTCGAATGAAAAATGGCAAGTCCGTACATTGCTTACAATTGAGCTGTCGGATCAAAGAAGAGTACGTAACATTATTTTGATGGGAGTGGGGGGACCCTGGGTCATTTCATATTTTGTAACGAATTTTAATGTTTTTTTGTGTATGTGTCCGCGCAAAGGGAAGATTTTTTTCTTTTTTGATTCATCCGAAATTCCGAAAAATTGGTTGAGTTTTCGCGAGTTGAGGTAAAAAATAGGAATTTTTCATTTTGAGAAAAACTAGTTCCTTGTCAATATTTCGGAAACGGTAGAAGATACAATTTTTTTTTAAAGATGCGTGTCCTCCTTTGATCCGGAGGCTCAATTTCCTATTAGTATTTTCAGATCTCATTAGATGCATTTAATACTTACCAAGAATATTAGCCTGTCTCCTCAGTGCATCTCCAAACGGATGCTTTCCACCAGACAAGACATAATAAAACACACAACCCAGAGAAAATACGTCAACAGCACAAGTTGTTCTTTCTCCATTTAACATTTCAGGCGCGATCCAACCATCAGTTCCAGTTACACCTGATCTTCTGGAAAAGGACATTCGGCCCAGTTGTAGTTTTTTGCAAAGACCAAAGTCAGAAATCATCGCTCTTATTTCTCCTCGAGGTCCTGGAACTGACAGCAAGACGTTGTGTGGCTTGATGTCTCTATGAACTATAAAGATTGCACATGCGTTAAAAATGTTGGCAGCATTGGGCAGGATACCTTAATTCAATTTCCAATAGCTTTTTAAGGAATCGTATTTACCTATATCTAAAAAATGTAAGTGTGTAAGCCCAGAAGTCGCTTGTCTCAAGATATCCTTAATTGATATCTTTCCTCTATTGTACCTCCCAGCAACGTAATCTTGTAAAGTCGCTTCTGCTAACTCTAAAGCTATATACCGAAACATTCGATCTTGTTCAGTACAAAAATAACGAACGACGTTTGCGTGTGCGTCAGATTCTCTTAGGAGCGCTACTTCCCGATCCGCAAAGGTGAAACAATCAGGAAGAAGTCGTTTTACTGCTACGGGTCGTCCATCAAATTCTCCTCTGTTTTAGTACATATAAAATTAAGTCGGAAATAAGATAGGTATTTCATGATATTTACAAAACGGAATAATTTCTACATTTTAGTTTTTCTTGTTTGCAGATTTAACTTCTTGCAAAGTCGAAAAATGATCATTTTTCTGTTACAGTTTAATGTAATGTTTAATGGATTTGATAAAATATCAAACGTTGCGACTGCTATGAAATTATACATTGAAAAAGTACGATTGATTCATGAATTTGTTCAATTTTTAATAATCGAACTTTCAATTATTTAAATTTCGGATGTTTACGACTTTTGAATTAAGAAAATAAGGAATGGATTATATTTGTATATGTAAAATGAATTAAAGGTATGACGTACTTGTAGACGAAGGTGCCCTCGCAACCTTTTCCCAAGACTTCCCTCGTATCGAAAGTGATCTTTCCAACTCTAACTAATCCTTCTCCGATTTCTTCAGGGATGTAAATATCTCCATTCTTACCATTACTGCCGGTCCGACTATTTTCTCGTGAACCCTGGTCAAATTGCTGATTTTAGACGTAGAGAAGAATTGTTTATACATAAAAATCATTTCGAGTAACAAGACAGATTCAATCTGTACTGTTAATCGAAAAAAAGGATTCGATTTTTCCAATGATGCTTGAACGCGTTGAAAATTCCTTGAAACCTTTTATAAACAATTATTTTTGGAATTGATAAAAGTATATTTTAAGTAAACATGGGAAAAATCGATTCCGCACATAAAATAGGTCGCTTCATTCTTTGAAGCAAGGAAACTCAGAATTATAATAAAGAAATCCTTGAAAAACAATTTACTTGTGATAACTGCTGGAACTCTTTGAACTGTGCATTCAAATACCAAAACATGGTAATAACACAACCGACTAAAATGATTAATGCTACTTTCAATCCCTTATTCTCTTGCTGATTAATCCACTTCTTAGCAATGTTGTAAAGCTCAGCGAAAGATTTGCGCCAGCCTCTGTGTTCATTTGTTGCGTTAATGAATTTCCCGGCTAAAAAGTTGATCACGTTTGAATTGTTTGAGGGCAGATTCATCGCAATTATCTTATCGGAAGGTCCTGTGATTTGAAGGGGTGAATTCTGCGGTTTATACTCTGCTGGTATATCGTAATGTCCTGAGGAATATTAATCAATTTTGAAATCTCATAAAATTATAGATGCACACAGCTATTGGTTATAGATAAACTATCCTGCGCTTGGAAATAGAGTAACAATTACCTAACATGATGATACTTTTTCTCGAATTTGTGCTCTGGAAATCATTGTCAGAGGTTTCGATTATTGTAGAGGGAACATGATCTCCAGGAAAAGGAATTCCATTTTCATTGCTCGAAATATGCGAAGTGACGAGAGGTCCTTCCAAAAGCAAATGAGCACCTTTACTTGATATTATCTTCGCTGTTGATGAATCCGCGAATGATGGAAGTGCGTACAAACCATGGGAATGTTCCCCGATGTAAAGTGTTGGGCTGTAAAAAAAGGTTTTCAAAATAATTAAAAGAGACTGTGCTTTATCTTCGAAATCAAATTTAAGGTTCAAAATACATGAAATCATTTGAAAGAAAAAAACTCATACGCTATTACTTAAAAATTTCACAGGAAACATGAGAGAAAGATTCCTGTCCACAAAAATTTAAAAACTGGAGGTTTCAAAAATGGAATTTGTCTGCTTTATGTATGCAGTAACAATCTTCAAATTAAATTATTTTAAGTGGAACTCTTTTTGAATATGAAGAATTAGAAAGTTGAATAAATTACAATTCGAACTCCCAAAAGGACCCTAGGTCCTTTGTAAAATGAATATCTAAACTTTTTCTGTTGTGAAATGAAAAAATTCGAATCGTTACGCGACAACCACCAATCATGTGCTCAATGGATTCGTTGATATCTTCACAAAACGATTACGAGGTTGGAATATTGTATTGGGAAATTTATTTTACAACTTCATTATTAAATAAAGTGAACAAAATAAGAAAAAGGAATATTAAGGAATAGGAGCACGTGAAGAATAAAGGGGCTCAAGACTCCAACAAAACTTATCGTAACTCTAAGAAATAATTAGAGCCTCCCATTAAGCGTCTAAACCCGCAATTCAATATTCCTTTGAATTCAAAGACATTATTCGAAGGATATTATGCAAGTATCGAAAACAGTAATTCTAGGAAAAATAAAATACATTTCAGAATTACACATCATCGATTTCAGCGCTACCATAGATAAATTTCGGAACAAAAAAAAAAAGGAAACTTTAAACGTAGATTCCAATAACTACAAATTTCCGTCCTTACAATGTTCTTAGCACTGACGCTTCACTTATAGATAGATAAACGTTCATTCTTCAGCCCATTAGCATTAAAAAATTGACTAGCTCATATCACCATGTTTAATCTTACATCCGTGCACACTTCATGCAATATCATCCATCCATACCTTTATACTATGACCGCTAGCTCGCTCTTATCGCCTTGCCTTCGTCGCTTCACCCCGCACGCGTTTCCCTACTTTTCGCCAGCCTCGCATTGCCGAACTCTGCCTCCACGGTTCTTATCTATTTTTCGTATACTATATATTATCTGCTATTTCTTACCTACTGCTTACATTATTAACCATTAACTTATTTCTACTTACTCTCTTCCTTACACATCTATCTTTCGTCCTCCTCCATCCTTTTTTCCCTCTCTATCTTACCCAACACCCCCTACGCCCATGCAATCATCCTTTTCTCGCCTATTTCATGCAGTATTAAATCCTTGCTAATTCCACTTCTTTTCACCTCCTTGCATTTTTCCAACCAGTGTTCCACCTTTGCATACCCCTTTTCGCACTATTCGCACCTTATCTTCTCCTGCGGAAGCCAAAACCTATTAAAGCCCTCCATGTTTCCACATCTTTTCCTTTCTTTCCTTTTTCACACAAATATCACGCTCTCTCTAGTAGCATTATCTGCCCATATATCTCATTATACCTTGACCCTCTTATCCTCTCCCTCACCCCTTCTGCCTTCTCTCTCTCCATGCTATTCCTCTTATCAATCTCATATACCTTTCTTCCCTCCTCGTAACTTCTTCTCACTTCATCCTCATGCAGACCATTTTTTCTGAAATATCATTCTCTCTCATCCTTCATCTTTCACTCTCCTTCCTGTTCCCCCTCTCCCACCAATACTTCCCCACCAGTCTGCTTTTCCTCTTTTCCAAGAATTCCTCCTCATACTTACACGCCCAGCTACCTATCAACATCCTCAAACTCGTTCTCCCCGTCTCCCTCCTAATAATATTACTAGGTGTACTTCTGTCCAATACCAATGTACATCTAATGTATCTCTCCTGTACACCATTTACCTCCACGCTTTCCTTCCACCCCCACACCTCTACTCTATATAGTAGCACACTCACCAAAAGCGAGTCAAACAGCTGCATTCTCCTTCTAAAGTCATCTGTAAGCAACTTCTTTTCCACTCCCCACATTTGCCACATCAGAACATTCGCCCTCCTCACTCTCTCCTTTATATGACCGTTTACTTCGCCATTCCTCCAAAATGGGAAACTCAGGTACTGTTTCACCTCCTGCACTGCCGCCCCCTTCCACTTTCGAACCCCTCCCTTATCTCTTTCACCTCCTCTCCTGAGCAACATAGCCTTAGACTTTTTTGCAATTAACTCTAACCGACTCCTATCCAGGTACCTTCTGAACCTTTCCATCTCTTTTATGGCCTCCTCACTTTATCCCAGCAACACTATCCTCCTACCACTCCTTCCGCTGGCTTCCTCTATGTCAGCGCGTAAAATGGTGAAAAGCGTTGGGCTGAGTGGAGACTTCTGCCTCAACCCCCTATTCATCGAGAAACCCTTATAAATCCTGTGTGTTCCTCTCACCCTATCTTTTGTCTCTTCATACACCTTTCTTACCCTTTCGATCAGACCTTTCTCTCCTCCATCACCTAACACAACCTCTCCCTATCCACTAATGGGAGAGCGCCTTTCATATCTACGATAGACGCGTATAATTTACCATTGCGTCCACTTTGTACGTCGTGTTCATCAATGTGATTCCTCTATGATTTCCCTGCCTATCCTTATCCCGCTTCTTATACCGTAGCACTATCGGCCCCTTCCTCCTCTCTCCTGGAAACTCCTCAACCTTCCATATCTTCTCAACTACCTCTTTCAGCCTGTCTCTAACCGCTGGTATAACAGAAATTCATGCTTCGTTCTGCACCCTGTCCAAGCCTGCTGTCTCCGACCTTCTTAATTGCCTCGTTTGTAACTATCTCCTTGTCACTCAAATCTGTCCCTCCCTCCTCTCTCGTTCTTCTACTTTCCTCATCTCTCTTACGTTGGCCAGAGCCCTGGCATGAGTGCCCTTCGGTCTAAACACTTTTCAACTCCTCTTCCAGATCTCTACCACCGACTTCCCTTCGAAAATCACTTCCCTTAGCTGCTACTGATATATCTCTATAGCCTCCCTTGCCCATACCTCCCTCTCGATCATCGAAACTCCTTCTTCTCCTTGCCTTTCACCACCCTCCTTTCTTATCCACAAGATCTCCTCCCTTCCTCCTCCCTTCTACGATGAATCTCTCTGCCTTCTCCCTTTCATGTATATTCAAGACCACATAGTCCACCACTCATGCTCCTACCTTACTCACATGCATGTATTCTCTCTCTTCGTCCCCTGTTATTCCACCATTCACGACCGCCCAGCCTATATCTACCATCCAGTCTATCAAAGTCTCCCCCCCCCCTCATTCATAATCGTGTCCTTAGATCTCCTTCCAAAACCTTTCCCATATCTGTACAGGCCCCCTTCCTTTACCATTATCGCAATCACCACCTCACCACCATACCATCATTCTCTATTCTCTCTAGCCTATAAAATCCTCCTGCCTTCTTTTGATCCTTTCCATCCCATCCCTATTGTACATGGTCACAAACTTATACGTCACCCTTCCTCCCTATCTTTACAACCCCACATTTACACCCCTTGCCCTCACCGTGAATTTCTCCTTCGAAACCCTCCCTGATCCCCGTTAACATTTCCCCACTAGCCCTACCTTTCTTCTTTAATCTTATCGCCTCTTGGAGCATCCACTTAAATCCCCTTGGCAGTCCTCATCTTTCTTTTTGCCCTTACTGCATTCCAAAATAGCACCTTTACTACTCCTCCGCCCTGATACCCCCCCCCCCTACTTCCAACGAAACAACCTCCCCTGCACTTCTCCTAGCTCCCCTTACTCCTTATAATAAACCCACATTGTCTCTTCCATTTTCTATTCCCTTAAACCCGACCTGCGCCGCTCTCCCCTTTCTTCTCTCTCTTCTAGCTTGTTCATTAAGCGTTCTCAGAATTTGCATCTCTTTTCATGCCAGGTCATGATCCATGTAAGCCCATCATCCTTAATGCAGCTTTTACTTTGCATCACCCCAAACTTCTTTTTTTTTGGCTCTCTGTACTACAACCGCTACTTCACTTCCTCTTTTCCCCTTAAGCCTTAATTCCACTATCTTGCCCTAAAACCCTCCTATGCTTCGTAGCAGCGTTTCCACTTCCTTCCGGTCTTCCCCGCTCCTCAACCTCAGCCTCCTTATCACGATATTATTACTTTTGTCCTCTTTTTCTCTCCTCTTTTCTTAACTCCATTGCCCTTATCCTTTCTCCTTACCACCTTCTCTTCCTCATTCCTATACCCTCCCACTTTTTCTTCAATCATGTTCTAAACCTTGTCCCAGATACCTTCCTGCTCTCCATCCACCCTGCCACCACCTTCTATAACTAACCTAGCCTCTACCTCCTCTAATCTTTTGTCTGCCCTTCCCTCCTACACCCTTGTATCCTCTTTCATCTATTTCATCTCATCTCTTCTTTTCTTCCTTGCCGACGTTGCCCCAAATCCTCTTACTTTCTCCCTCAGATATTTCATCTCTTTTCTCCATTTCTCTTCCCTAACCTTCAGGTCCACCCTCATACCCTGTACTTCTTACCTCAGCCCCCTGATTTCGGATATCAAAATTCTTATGGTATCATTGTTCAACTGCCCTTAAATTTTTGTGGGTGACCTGCGTGTTCTATTGCTCATCTTGAATGTGCTTTCTACAACGCTTTACTTCCGAATCTCTTGATTGTCTCTCTTTCTCTTTTGAAGTAAGAGGTCGTCACCTCTACTTGCGCTAGACATTGTATCACTTGCGTTTATCCCTTCATCTCCCCAACCATATGCTGGACCCGCTTTCTCTTCTTACCAGCTCAATCTCTCAAATACTAATCCGTCTATCTTCTTGACAACCTAACCTTAGTTTTTCTTTTGGCCTAAACCCCACCTCCTCTACCAAATAAAAACTCCTTCTTATTTTCTTCACTCACCTCCCGTACCTCTACTCACGTCCTGAACTTCCACTCTCACACGTTTAGAAGAAATTCCGTAAAACTTTTTCACCACCTGTCAGCCAACACACTCTACTACCGCCACCAACATGCAATTCCGAAACTGCACTTATACGTATGTTTGGGGGGCAGGCGATTGGTCCAAATCCAGATGGATTTTGAGCGTTTGCTTATTAGGCAACTTATAGTACTCTTAAACCCAGGGTGCAAACACTCGTCAGTTACTTGTTCCATAAATGGTGCACCATGTCCGGACCTGAGATTTTCAATTACTTGATCCTCTTAAAACCGCTGAAAAATTTGAGCTTGTAGTGTGAGTAGGTTCCATTATAGGTTCTCGTTCTTTTTCTAGTTGAAATCACGTAACCTATGAACTGCTTCTCTTGATTTTTCCTCAAACATTTAAGCAGGAATCAGCCATGCCTTCTAAATAAGGATCTTAAAGGCCACCTGGATATTTTGTTCTTTACTCAGTTCACACTAGATTAGAACCTTTTTTCATCGGTCTGAATGGTTCGATTTCGCTGGCTCCTTGCATTACTCTTATTGTATCAACGCAGTCTAGCAGTAAGAGCATCATACATCTGCCGCTAGAAGTCTACAATCTCATGCAATGATGCTGGTGCCCATGTCTCGATGTTCCAAAGGTGGATGTAAAAAGATACATGGTGTATCAGATCTCTGGTTCTATTTCCTTTTTCATATTAGAACAATCGACCTTTTTTGCTCCCTACTTTGCTGATATCTATATCTAACATGGTTTTTTATGGTGGGTCTCTTTCTTTCCTCGGGGCAAAGACTGAATTCGTGGGATTAGTTCTACGGCCTAATGCTCTAACGACTGTCACAGCCACACGATATAAAATGATTTGCTCAACGCATTCATTTTTTCGTTTTGATGCATAGGCAAAGTATTGCTTCCTAGGTGACCTATCAGTGCATGCAGATCCTTCGTGATGGACACCTATGAAGGGAATTCCTTTGTGTTGGTTCTACATTTTTGAACTCTTGTAAACTTATAATCTATAACCAAATTATTCTAAGTACTGCTCATATCGATGCGAACGGTAAAGATCCTCTCCTGGCAATTATCAGGAATTAAGAAATGAGTGGGGAAGGAGCGTTCCTTTACAAAGCCGCGGAGAAGGCAGCTGAAACCCTTGGCCTGGAACTCAATATCAGAAGTGAGGACAGTGTATTACTCCATCAACATGTTACACAATTAAATTTCTCTAAAATTATTTTATATTACACCCCTTAAAACAACAGCTCCCAGCTATACAAAAAAAAGCCGACTCCACACCACTATATTTGAACTATTATTTTTACCTGTTCCTAAGTTCAGTAGGTTTGAACGCATTTGAATTTTCGCGCGCCAGCCGCGACTTCCGATGAATCGATACATCGATAGGTCAATTAGTTCAAGTACAAGCCGCAGCACTGCTCGTCCCAGTCGACTGAGGCAGTCGCTTCGCGTAAGGTTACGGTCAGCGGGTCACTGGTCAGTACTGATCCGGTCACCACCCGGTAACGTGGCTCTCCGACTTTCACAAGTTTATCGTATCACGAGTTGGCATTGAATAGAAAATAAATTGCTATTCATTCCTTAGCAACTGGAAAACCTGCCGGGACTCAGTTTTTCACTCTTACCCCGACTTATCACGTTTCCAGAGAATTCAACTTTTGGCTCCGTTCCTCACTGTGTCACACCCGGAAACTTGAATCTTCCCTCTTTTCCCGGTCCTCTACCTGGAGGATATGAGACTCTTTTCTCTCCAGTTTTTTCTTCTTTTTCTTGTCGCTTTTCCTCGTTCGCTCTCTTGTCTCGGTCCTCTGTAAAGAGGATCTGGGATCCCCTTCTTCTCCCTCTCGAGCCTCTGTAAAGGGGATCTGAGATCTTCTTCTTTTCCCTTTCGGTCCTCAGTAAAGAGGACCTGGGATCTTTTTTCTCCACTTTCTCGGTCTTCTGTCAAGAGGATCTGGGAACACTTTTTTCCAGTCAGCAATTTGAAATAAATTTACCATCCAAGATTGCCCCCCAAGTTCGCCTACAGTCGGCTCCCGTGTGCCGAGCTCTCTTCGACAAATAATTTGTGTCTGCTTTTTATATATTTTTCCATTTTATTCGATACCCTTGATCTTTCAATTATTTATAATTGATGAGGACAAAATGTAGATGGTAAATGGTGTCGACCAGTGCTTATTCAAAATGCGAGAGGTGGAAGAAGGTGTCGATTATCTGGTCTTTAATAATTTGATATTGTCGCAATATCAACGTTTCGTCCCGGGCTAATCTCACTGGACATATCAGTTAGGCAACGTGAAATAAACCACACCTTAGACGTTCAAAAAGGATGACGCTCTAAAAATTTCGATACTTGAAAAACAAAATAAAATGTAGATGGTAAATGGTGTCGAACAGTGCTTATTCAAAAAGTGAGAGGTGGAAGAAGGCGTCTCACAAAGCAAAGGTGAAGAAAGAGGAGGCTAAATTTCTTAACACAACATGAAGACAAGGTGATGCACGGAAACTTTTACAAAATTATGAAAGATCGATCCTTGTCACATGAGTCAACGTTTGCTCTCCTTAAATTATCTGGACTCAATTCAGGAACAGAGAGTTTCATTTTCGCGTGTTAGGACAGTGTGATTTCTACCTTAGCATACCGTAGAAGTATATTACGTCAATAGGACACAAGACGCGACATCGCGCTCCTTGACAAACGTGACCGAACCATGTTCGTGATCGAATTCTCGGCCCCAGCCGACTACAAGATCAGACGCAAGGAAATCGAGAAAAAGGGGAGGTACAGAGATCTCAGAGAGCACCTCTAGCTGTATCATCAAGGATATTCGGTCAAAATAATCGGTCTCATCATCGGTGCTCTTGGAGGTGCGACTCCTTCACTGGTTAGTAACCTTAAAGCCATGCCAGTGTGCCAGGCATATGCCGTGGCACTTGCAGGAGAACCCTGCGGTGGTTGTTCATTTAATATTA
>WSXT02233237.1:0-16116 GCA_011762715.2 Neuroterus valhalla | reverse complement strand
GCGCGCGTGCGCATCACGCAGCATATCACGGAATCAGTCCCAAGCTTGGGCGCGCGCGACTCTCGTAGTCGATGAGGCTAATAAGCACCATACTTTGGTGTGTGCTTGTCCCACGTTTTGCATTTTCACCGTCTAAAAATACTTGGGATCAATACGTTCTCAAAAGAGACAGAAAATTGGTCCCAAATGACTTTCTGTGTATGTATAATAGGGTGGTCCAAAAATGATTTTTTTTTTAAATTTTTAAGCAAAACGCCTGGAAATTTGTTCGAATCTAAAAAAAATAAATGCATTTTTTTTTGTTGAGGAAAACTCATATTTAGAGGTGGCGCAAGCCCCATGAAGTTCAACACGTATTCCCCATAAGAAAAAAAGACGTTTTTGTAAATTTTATTCATAATTCTCAATATTAGGTGAATCGAGTTCGAAATTCACTATTTCTCTTCAAAATTAGTTACAGAATGCGAATAAAATATTACTTTTTAAATATCACCCCCAAAAGTACTTTTTATAGAGTCCCGAAAACCCCCCATACGTGAAGAAAAAATGGGTTATTCGAGTTTTTGGCGCTCATTATGATTTTTTTTGCGGTTTTGTTCAACGCCGATGCTTTCAAATACATAGAATACTACTTTATACTGAAGATTAGATGTAATAATCAAGTAGAGTTAACAAAAATAATTGTTTGAACAATTTTTTATTAATTATAACAGCATTCTCTTAGAATAATGCTACAAAGTTGCGGTTTTTTCTGAAACTTTCAACTTTTTGTCCACTTTTCACTTATAGTAAGTAATTATTTATTTTAATTCAGCAAAAATAACTGTTTGAACAAATTATTATTATTTATGGCTATCTTTTCTTCAAATTTGCTTCACCTTTTTAGTTGTGAACAAATAATAAATAAACATTAGAGAGAATCTTTTTTTAAATAGTATTACATTGTTTTAGGTAAATTATGGATCTTCAACGCAAAAATTGAATTGTTAAGAGGAAAGGCCAACTTTCAACCAAAGAGTTGAATTTTCGACCTTAAAATATAAATTTTTAATCAAAAATATGATGATTGATATTTCAAAAAAAAAATTTATTCAAATAAAAAACAATCTAATTAAACCAACAATTAGATAAATTCAATGCGAATAAAATATTACTTTTTATATATCACCCCCATAAGTCTGTTTATAGGGTCCCGAAAAAAAATCACATAAGTGAAAAAATGGGTTTTTCGAGTTTTTGGCGCTAAATATGAAATGGGTTAGAATGTCAAGGTTTTTCCTGAATTTTTCAACTTATTTTCAGAGTTTCAGTTGAAGCGAGGTAATAATCAATTAAAGATTACAAAAAGAATTGTTAAAACAATCTGTCATTAAGTATAACAATATTCTCTTAGAATCATGCTACAAAGTTGCGATTTTTTCTGAAATTTTCAACTTTTTGTCCACTTTTCACTTAAAGAAGTAATTATCTAATTTGATTCAGCAAAAATAATTGTTCAAACAATTTATAATCATTGCTAATAATATTTTCTTTGCTGAATGATAGAATCTTGCGGTTTTTTCTCAAATTTTTAACTTTTTGCCCACTTTCCACTTAAAGTGAGTTGAAATTTAATTTCATTTAACAGAAATAATTGTCGCTTTCTCCTCTCCGATAAGTCTTAAAAAGTTGCGGTTTTTTCTAAACTCTTAAGCTTTTTGTCCACTTTTCATTTAGTGAGGTAATAATTAATGCGAGATAACAAACATGCTTATTTAAAGAATTTATAATTGTTTATAACAATTTTCTCTTAGATAACTGCTCGAAAGTTGTGGTTTTTTCTGAAATGTTTAGCTTTGCACTGAATGGAATTTGAATGAAATTCAATTAGATTGAATTGATTCAATTTTTGGTTTGATAATATTGTTTTGAAATTTTTTTTTTTTATATCAATCATTATATTTTTGATTAAAATTTATATTTTAAGGGCGAGAATTCAACTCTTTGGTTGAAAGTTGGCCTACTTTCTTAAAGATTCAATTTTTGCGTTGAAGATCTGTAATTTTAGTAGAGAATCCGAAATTCAAATTTCACTGAATGAATTCAGCTTCTTTGTTTTAATTAATTTTTTTTGAACATTGGGATAAGAACAAAAATAATTTACCTAAAACAATATAATACTATTTAAAATATAATGTATGTTTATTATTTGTTCACAATTAAAAAGGTAAAGCAAATTTGAAGAGAATATAGCCATAAATAATGATAATTTGTTCAAACAGTTATTTTCGCTGAATCAAATTAAATAATTACTTACTTTAAGTGAAAAGTGTACAAAAAGTTGAAAGTTTCAGCAAAAACCGCAACTTTGTAGCATTATTCTAATAGAATGCTGTTATAATTAATAACAAATTGTTCAAACAATTATTTTTGTTAACTCTACTTGATTATTACCTCGCTTTAACTGAAACGTTGAAAATAAGTTGAAAAATTCAGAAAAAACCTTGACTTTCTAACCCTTGTCTAGAAGATATCTGCTGAAAACAATAATAAATTGTTTAAACATTTCAAATAAACATCTAATCTTCAGTATAAAGTAGTATTCTATGTATATGAAACCATCTGCGTTAAAAAAAAACCGGAAAAAAATCATGATTAGCACCAAAAACTCGAATAACCCATTTTTTCTTTTATGGGGGTTTTTCGGGAGCCTATAAAAAAGACTTATGGGGGTGATATTTGAAAAGTAATATTTTATTCGCATTCTGTGACTAATTATGAAGAACAATGGTGAATTTCGAACTCGATTCACCTAATATTGAGAATTCTGAATGAAATTTACAAAAACGTCTTTTTTTCTTACGGGAAATACGTGTTAAACTTCATGGGGCTTGCATAAAAATTCGAAAAAAAATTTTCTGATACTTTTTTGGACCACCCTAATGAATAATGATAGGCTTTATAACTTGATACGTCAAATGTACAAAATATTTATTTGTAATAAATTATTTATTGATAATAATAATGTGAATCTAAAAGTACTAAAAAAACCACGTGCCAACAGGAGGAGGGGGTTAATTTTGGACGAAAGCTACAGTGGACTTCATGAACCTAGGAGGGTATAAAATACAGTGAAAATGGGACCACGTGGTTTATTAACATTTCCTAATAAAATATAGTATACTTTGAATATTTGAATAAAAATAATGAATCAATTCTGTAATTATGTTATTTTTACTATTACGGGAAAATAGATATATTGGAAATGTGTCTTTTGTGTCACGCTTTTCCTTATTTATAATTCAGGGAACTCAAAATCTATAGTTTATGATTTATGATTTATTGACTAATTTAACAGGTATTATTTGCATGCTCCCTCTGGAAAGGATATTCCATGGTGTGACAGTCACCCGAACAAATTATAGGCAAAATCGATAAAGTACTGTACATTCCGGTCAGCTTATACTATTTTTACATTGAATCGAAGAACGTCGAGTGTAATTTCAAATGTCCTACCACGATATTTTCGTGTAATGCTGAATTTTCCAATAGTCAAGCAGACTAATTTTCGTTGAAAAAAGTAGAGCATATTTCTTTTATGAAATACGATAAAAATATTTTACCAGATAGTTCAGAGGAGAGAATAATAATTTGATTTTGTAGCCCAGTTCGAAATATCTTCTCAATGTCAAAATTGAAAAACTCAATCCATTAGAAATTATTGCAAATTAAATAATATCAATCACAAAATTCGAAATGCAGAATTATTAAAAACGAATCTTTGAAGATTGAATACCCAAATAGAAATGGAATGGAATATGTTGTGGCCTTAGGGTTTTCCTTTTGGTTAGATTATGGTTACAGTTTATGGATCAGATAAATTTCATATTTGAAATATAATATATAATCTTCTTTCTCGGTAGTTTCAACTGAATTCAGTATTGGCTGCACAATAATCAATTGAATTGAATGAATACAAAACTAATCTAGAAAATATTTTTTGTACCTAGAATTTTCACTTCCAGCTTGCTTTTTTGTGGAAAATTCTACTTACGTGTCATATTTTTATCCTTAATTATATATTTCAGCAAAATATTTGCATTCTGATATGTTTCTTCAAAAGGATTTGGATTTGGATCACAAAAAACTATAATTTTCTCATAATTCAGAGTACTAAACATGTATCATAAATTTACTTTACGTATATGCATATTGTTTCCATTACATTTATAGTTAAGCCACTACAGGAATTTTTAGCAGTGTATTTGTCTGTTTGTTGAAGTCATAAAAGACGCACATTACGACTCCAACAATCAAACAGACAAAAAGATGGGGACTCTTAATAATTGTTCATTATGAGAAAAAATAATGTTTGTAGGAACTATACACGTTTAAAATGTATTTGAACATAATTTTGGCAAAAAAAAAAAAAAAAAACACACACACACAATACTTATGTTTTTCTAATTCTCAACACTTTAATATTTTTATCCAGACTGTTAATGTGGTTTTAATTGCATTAACACGTTTCGTAAATAAATATTGTTTATTTTACAAGCTCTAAGCTCAAGACATAAGGCCAGGATGCATTCAACTTTATTATTAGGACAAACGGACACGGGAAATTCAACTTTATTATTAAAAATGAATGTTCATGAAGCATTAAGAACTTCTTCGCTTGAATTATTTTGAACGGAATTTATGAAAAAACTCTTGGGGCTGACATTAATCTTCCTTCTCTACTGTGCATAAGAAATGTGCGAGAGAGATGCACTTAATATGTCTATCATTATGGTGTCTCACTCGCACTCATTCTTCGCTCTGAACGTCATGAATTTGGCCTTATGGTACATTATTATTCGATGTATAAATGTTAAAAATAACGATAGTGTCCTCAAATAAATTTGAATATTATATAAAATGAACAATTCTCATAAACTCAGGTGTAAATTCGTTTCAATTGAATATTTTTTAGAGAGAGTGGGGGAATCTGGGTTGTGGTAAATGAGAAGCGGAACCTTTGTGAACGTATTTTATATTTTGACCTCGATTGGTAATTTGAATTTGATAAGCTCCGTTCTAAAATTACGATTTTATCTATGTAGAAAATGTCTTATCTCGACCCCTCACGATCTCCGTTACTACAATTATATTAATGACTTTTTCCAAATATACATTGATAAGAGTTTTGTACAACAACAAAAAAAAAACTTAATATTCGAAAGCCTATTATTTGATGTTTTCTCAAGAGAGATAAGTAAAAAAACTCGGTGTGAGTTGTCATAAACGAAAATATTGTAGCGCGAGTTTAATAAGAAATCGAAACATTATTATTCATGTATTAAAAGCCTTTCTCGAATTCGATCTTTTTGAGAAGACTTGTATTTAAATACAGTTGAAGCGAAGCAAAAAAAAAAATGTTTGGCGTTAAGTTAGTTTTCTTGATTCTGTTTCTCACTTTGTCTTCTTTTATCTTTGGGTTAGCTGTGCCTCATATCTCTAAACCGATGGAACATTGGGCCGGACGAACAGCGAATATTAATGCGTGTTTTTACACGTGTGGAAGTTTATTTTTACCAGTATTTTTAGCACCGGTATTTTCGAACGTACCAGCACTATTTTTATACGCGTGTATCGTCGACGAAATTACCAGCCCCACTGTACGAATCTGCACGAGAGGCTTCCTCTTAACTAAGAAGTGCCTCTCTTTTAATAAAGCGACAAGTGGTTTCGTTCAGGGCACATTGGAATCTCTTTGTTTGGCGATAAAAATAGGCTTTTTGAAAAATGAGAGTGTTTCGAATATATACTACTTTTGAAAGTGCATAAGATATTTTTCAAACATACATTATTCCGGAAATTATTATTTTATTCTACTTTGGAAAATATGAATTGGAAAAATAATAAATTTAGGTGAAATATGGTTCCAGTTTTTTTATGCCGTCCTTAATCTGCATGATAAACGATTTGTAAAACTGGAGCGCTGACTTTTTTATAAAGGCCAATATTTATAGGAGCCAGAAACGACCTCATGCTGCGACACACACTGTTTAGGAGAATGCTTTCTCCAAAAAAACTCGGCCTCTTGCCAAACCGATCATTTATGTTTCCACAATGAAAGAAAACAAGAATCATTTCAGTCGATTTTTATAATTTAATTTAATATGTGTGCCTGGGAGTGAAATGTATAATATATAATGGATTAGAGTTCAACAGATTTTTTAAACAAAAATTTAACCCTACATGAAACTGGAAATCTGTTGTTGCATCCTCAAAAAACTAGTCATCAGATTTATAATTATTAACAATATGAAATTGATATGGGACTGAAATTGAAACAGTAAAACTCCAAAAATTTACACTGAAAAAAAAGTTTTTTCCTCCTAGGAAATTTTTCCTTCCCCTGAAGAAACTGCTATTTTAGTTATAAATAAACCAAAGTTTTTTTCCATCACGAATAAGTAAGCTTATTTTCTAAAAACTCGGGTTCCTTCACAGCAAAATACCAAAATAAAAATATGGCTGACTTAACCTCACTTGGTCCACACTGATTCAAGTGATGATTATTTTATATTATTACCGGCCTTTTTATTATGACCAATGTATCAAAAATTGAATTGATAATTAAATTATTAGAAAATTCAACTTTCAGTTACTTTTAACGGCTTCATTCATCATTTTATTTTATTACAATGAATTTGTACTTCGAATAACCCAATAAAAACTTACATAGCCTTGCTAATTTTAATGTTTTAATTGGAGGGAAATCTGACAACTCGTGGCGCCACCGTCGCGGTTGCTATGGTAACGACACATTAGGCTTTAGCTATGGAAAAAAGTAAAAAACTTCGGTATTCTCAGGAGAAAAATATCAGGTTTTAAATATTCAGAAACTTGTACGGGATATTAAAAACTCGGTTAAAAATATTTTGTATTCTTGGTAGAAAAATACTTTTTTTTTTCAGTGCAGAGAAACGTAGTATTTTCAGCAGTGTTTGGCACATGGAAATCTTATACGATTTCTACTTTACCGACATTCTTCGCTACAACTGACGTCCACATAGAATGCGATGTTGAGTTAAAAATCTGGGAAATAAAGTAAAAGGCACTAAGGGGCTCCAAAAAATCCTCAACAAAATTCTACGATATTTCCATATTATGAAATTTGCACAGAAAAACGCCTGTCCTCAAAAGAAAGCCGATTCGGTGTTTTTTTTCAAACTGTTTTTTTTTTGTAGTTATTCTTCCAATATAAAATTGCACCAGATTCAGCGACAAAAAATTAGAATTTGTTTGATTTCTAAATTTGTATTTACCCTCAGTGAAATTCCACTGATTTGAATAGCTATCGAAAATTGACCCATCATGGGTCAATGAAACCACGATCAGTAAGGATTTTTACTCATTACCACCAAACGATCACTGATCGTCAGTTCAATATACATTTAAGTTAATCTGTACAGCTATAGTTCATTCATTATATTCACTGAAAAATTATTACCAAACAGTGATATTTGACTATATTAATCAATAAATTTTTTTTTTTTATTTGAACCAAATATTTAGTTCGATGCAGACATGAGTTATTGCAAAAAAAATCGATAATATGGGTCACGTGACTGTATGTATCGCACGGCATAATTTGAATAAACGAGCGCTCGACTTTGAAGAATGTTGAACTGAAGGCTTTGTATAACATTTTAAATCAAAACATTTCAAACATTTCCATGAAAACATCAACTAAAATTTTGGATTGAAATTTTCGTAACTGGACTGGAGGAGAAGGAGGAATTGAAATTCATAAAATGCGAATTTAAACGTAAAAAATTTCCAACTAAAATCCTTTATAGGGTAAAGTGAGGCAATTTGATTTTGGGGTTAGGGCCTAGTCCCAACACCTTAGAGGCTTTTATTTACAGAACTTCGAAAACTCCAAATGCCAGCTCTAAATTTCAAATAAATTTTATATTTTTAGAGGGTTGCATTCGAAAATCTTGAAAATTTGGTTCGATATTGAAAGCTGCTATTAAAAATTTCTTGAAAGATCAAGTTTTCACACAGAAGCTGTCAAATTTCCAGTTTTTGATTTGGAAATCATCGAGTTTTCAAAGATTTCAATTGATAGATACAAAAATTTAAACTATGAAGGATGTCCACATCAAATAAATTTGTTCAATCAAGAGGTTTCTAATTATTTTTTGTCAAAAATTTCAGATAACTGTTCTTCTTGATATATGAAAATTTTAGGGGAGAAAAATTTTGTATTCAAGCCCCTAAAATATGCGATTCACAATTACACTAAAAAAATGAAAAATTTGATATTACTTCTAATAAGAATCCACTACAAGTTTCAAAATTGAAAAATCTTTTCTCAGAGTGAAATAATCGTTCGGCGTGTTTCCAAACCACAAGACCTCTTGGATCATCGCTGAACACCTTTTTATCCTCCTCTCTTTATGGGAAAGCGTCAAAAACTCGTCCGGTCGTGGCTCGAGAAATGTGGCGTATACACAAACATTTGTGAAACGGTACTTTTGAGGTCTCATGAGGCCCTGAAGTCTGCAAAAGAATCGGCGAGAATTCTCATAAATTACATCGCTAACCCCCTCTTCTCTCTTCTCTCTTCCCCTCTCGCCACGTGTCGTTCTTCCTCGTCGCATCGGGGAAAGACTCGACAACTAGTCGCGAGAAGGACGGGAAGAGGCGATTCTATTTTTAGAAGGTAGGTTTTCGTGGGTGGGAGCTGTTAAAGCCGTGATCCCGGGTCGGGGGAGAAAAGAGGAGGAAAAATGGCGGGAAGGGGGCGCAGCAAAGGTTAAAAATAGAACCACCACCACCCTGTAGATTTACTAGGGTGACCTTTGCATGGACACACGTTAGCCCCGTGACTCGTTTGCTATTAGGCTAGGTTATTAGTTCCTTCCTTCCTGCCAGTTTTCGCTTGACAATATATCTGGGTTATGTTTACTGTTTTTACAGATTTGAGGGTTTATTGAAAATCTTTAGCGGGAAGATTTCTTGGACGAATTTCTAATAAAAGCGGAACGGGTAAAAAATAGAGAGGGAAATAGTCACAATCAATAGTTTGTCACGTTTGAACGCCAGTCTTGGGCCAGCACTGGCCGAAGCTTGGGATGATAACGCCAATGCCAAGAGTAGGTATCCATTCAGGTCAAACATCCTTGAACACAATAGATGAAAAATTGCAAAATAAATCAATTTTGAAAAGAATATTCAAATTTTCGACAGAAAAATATAATTTCTTTCACGAGAATTGGAACAGTTAAACTTATAATTGAAAAAATCAATTTACGATAACAAAAAAAAGAATAAATAAATGGATTTCCAACCAAATTATTCTTTTTTCAACCGGGAAAACGAATTTTCAAATAAAAAGATACATATTTAACTGAAGAACAATAATTGTCAATCATGAAGGGTAATATTCAAGCATGAAGATTAATTTCCAAGCAGGAAGAAAAATTTTCCAAGGAAAAATACAACGTTTCGACAAAAAAGACGAATTTTGAACTCAAAAAAATAACTGTTTCCAACCGTAAATGGAACACTACAATTTTTAGTTTAAAAAGCCCATTTCAAACCAATCATAAGAGTTTTAGGCTAGAATAAAGAATCTTCAACTGAAGGAGTTGAGTTTTCAAAAAGATAAATTAACTTTTGCTGAAAAAGAGGAATTGTCAACGAAAACTTGGATACTCAAATTTTCAATTGAAAAAATGGATGTTAAACTGAACAATTGAATTTTTAACTAAAACTATGGAATTTTCAATTGGAATAAGTAAAATTTTCCGTTAAAAAAAATACTTATAAGAGAAAAAACAACTTCCAACAAACAAACAAAAAACTAACTTTAGAACAAATTATTACATTTTTATACGTAATGATGAAGAATATGATAAAATTTGGAATATTTGACTAAAGTAGTTGAATTTGAAACCAAAAAGAGGAATTTATAACTGAAATGATGAACCTTCAACTAGAATAGTTCAATTTTGGACAAAAAATTAATTTCCAACCAACAAAGACAATTTTCCAACAAATAGGTTGAAATTTGAACTATGGAAATGAAATTTTTTTAACAAAAATAGAATAGTGACATTTTTGGATTGAAAAATTAATTTTAAACCAAACAGAAGAGTTTTCACTTAGATGAATATTCGATTAAAATAAAAAAGTTTTGACTGTATAACTTGAATTGTTAACCGTAAAGAAGATTTTTTAAAGAAGAATATTAACTTCCGAAGGGAAAGATAATTTTCTACCAGAAAATTTTTCAACAAAATATGTGAAGTTTCAACGAAATAATTGAATTTCCAATTAAAAAAGACGAATTTTGAACTAGAGAAGATCAATTTTCCACTAAAAATAAATCAGTTAAATTTTCAGTTGAAGGAATAGATTTTCAACCAAACTGATGAATTTCCAGTTATAATGATGAATCTTCAAATTAATAGATGTATTTTGACCACAAAGATTGATTTTCTACAAAAAAAGGGAATTTTCCACTAAGCACAGAAATTCTCAAAGAAATAGTTTAATTTTCAAATTCAAAAATCAAGGTTCAACTCAGTACTTGAATTTTCACAAAAAAAAGATGAACTGATTTTTAACAAAGTAGTTA
Organism: Neuroterus valhalla; assembly: GCA_011762715.2. Classification (NCBI taxonomy): domain Eukaryota; kingdom Metazoa; phylum Arthropoda; class Insecta; order Hymenoptera; family Cynipidae; genus Neuroterus; species Neuroterus valhalla. Next base: position 5,495 of record WSXT02233237.1, on the reverse strand, counting down.
CAATTCCAACCAGAGGTGGATTTTGAATCGAATAATGCAACTTCAACATAAGAATTTAACTCTCAGCAAACGAGTTTAAATTTCAAACAAGCAGTGAATTTTTCAACTCAAAAAGGACGAATTTGCCATGAACAATGTAAAATTGTGACGAATTTTAAATTGAAGGAACGATTTTTTTCAAATTCCTCTCTTCTAAATCCCAATTTCAATTATTTTAAAAAGTTTCCGTTCCATGCACTAAAATTCCCTGTTCCAAGTAAAATAATATTTCTTTACTGAAACTTCCTGTCCTAAAACAAAAACTATAATAAATATTTTCTGAAATTCCTTGTCCCAAGTCAGATGAATGAGGAAAAGCAAATAACACGAGCAAAAACATTTTTTGAGAAAATTTAGACAATAACTCTTTCTGTATGTTTTGTCTACCTTCAATTCGATTATAAAATTTAGGTCAGCTAAAAAAATCTCACAGAGCAACAAATTTGCAAAAAGTTGTTCGCATAATGAAAAAAATAAAAATTCTTCTTCTCATGAAGTATAGATGTATTCAATTCTTTTGATGATTACATTGAAAGAACCTTACATTCTTCAAATCAAATGATGAGATATCTTTCTGATTCATAAAAAGAAAACAATCATTTCTCGTATTTTTTCGGTGGAAATATTAATAGTCTAGGTTGAGTCAAAAAAATTCCAGGTTTTTAAATTAAACTCCCGGTTTCCCGGTCAAGTTGCCACCCTGGCAAGTAAAAAAACCAATGGCTGCCAGTATAAGGCCATTTTTGACCTAATGGTCAATATTGGTAATTTCCCGCAGGGATTTTCAAAAACATCCTGAACTTGTTTTATTAATTTTCAAGTTTTCCAAGTCTCACGAATTGAAATTACACAATTTGAAATTCTACAATCGAGATAACACTTTCAAATAGGATTTGTACAATGTTGATTCTTGAACATTTCGTTTTTCAATTTTTAAATTTAGAATGCTTGCAACCTTGAACCCTGACAAACATGAAGCGTAGAAGTTTATAAAGTCATTCCATTCAATGTCAGTCGTTCAGAATAATTCGAAATCTGACTATTTTCAATGGATATGCATAATTTGTATGTAAATCACAAGGAAATAAATCGAACTGTCATTCAGAGTAGGCAAATTAATCAGAGTCGAGAGACCTGTCAAACGACCGAACGACAATTCCGAAGAACTCTAGACCTTTTTGTGCCAAAAGACATTTGAATGTGTAACTATCCCAACTGTCCCATAAGTCTCTTTTTCCGAACTCAATATACTCCGGAAAACTCGTGTAAAATTACTCCCGAGAAAATCGGAACAAACAAATTTTTAACCAACATATTGGTTTCATAGCGAGAAGAAATGTTTAATGTTATATTTTCTTTTTTAATTATCAAATCTCAAAACAAACTCTTTCTGCTAAGCTATTTGTTTGTGTTTGAAAACATCAAGGAATGTAAAACACGCTTCTATTCAGCATAAATTTTGGTTCAGTGACGTTTCCTAGAAAGTCTATTTTCTACTCCTAGTGTAATCAATGACTACACACATCTAGAAATCCAGGAAATTTATCACTCCCTAATCCTTTAAGATGTTGGGCATAAATCAAGTGTTACAAACCTTTCATCAATTTATCATTCATGGCGCAAGTGTCCTGGGAAGAAGATTCAAGTAAAATCATTTTTTAACTCGGGGTTATTGACATTTTCTAGAAAAACTATTTTCTAAAAATAAATTGTCTTCATAAAACTGTAACAAGCACTTATTATGCTCTATTAGGTTTATGAATCATTGATAAGCAAATTTACATGCAAATAATCAATTTGGTTAAAAAAGTGAAAGAATAAAACGCAATAGTGAATACGGCCCTGATTGGAAGGCGAAGGGCACGAGGACGTTTGATGTTAGGAGATCGTAGAGAAGTTATCTTCATGCGGATTTGCCTCTACCACCCACGTTCGTATAACGACTACGTAACAAAATTAGTGCGGGCAAAATGCGATCCCGCCTTCGCCTAAGAAAATAGAATTGGCAGGCAACCAAAGTTGAGACTTGAATAGAATTGAGCTATATGGATCTTCCTTTCGACCCCTCAGGACCGTACCTAACACCCCCAAGCTATTATTATTCATTTTCTCTGAAATCCTACCATTTTCAATGAAAATATGTCACTTATCCATGTAAACCTTTTCCAATTGGTTTTTTTTCCATATTTATTTCAAGCAATTTCAATTTGTAATTTTCCAAGTTTGAACGCTTTAAAATGAAAACTGCTCCTTAATTATTCTTTTAAATTTGAAAATCTACGATTTCAGGAGATAAAGCAGTGGAATTGCAGTGTATTCTTACATTCCCATCAGAGAAGGTACATTGGATTTGTGTAAGATTTTACCTCCAAACCCCCCTCACCCCGTTTTTGTCAAATGTCCACGTTTTGAGAATTCCCTGAACCCCAAAAACAATATTTTACGAATGTGTCTGTCTGTATATATGTGTGTTTGCATGTATATCTGTAGCACGATAACTTTTGGAATTAAAAAAAAGACCGACTTCGAAAAAAAAAATAGAAATCGAAAATGATTAGAACAATAGTAACTAAGCAGCAGAAAACAATCTATTCAAGAATAGCAGTTTCAACTAGTAATCAATATTTTGAAAATGCCTACTTATTTAGTTTATACAAAAGAATGATTATTTAAAATTTCGCTTTTTTTCAAGTCAAATGTTTTGTTTCCGCTTTATCTTTTACCTGCTAATTGATGAATCAACCACGGCGTCGAACTAAAAGAAAGCGATATTTAAACAATCATTTTTTGCGTAAACTAAATAAGTGAGAATTTAAAAAATATTAATTCGTAGTCGAGACTGTCAATAATAAATGTATTATTTTCTACTTTTTAGTTACTACTGTTAAAACCGTTTTCGATTTATATATTTTTTTAAGTCGGTCTTTTTACTGACTTCAAAGAAGGAGGAGGTTCTGTATTCGAACTGAATTTTTTTTATATGCTCGCGCATATCTCTGGAATAGCTGAACCGAATTTATTAGAGTTGGTCTCATTTGAACGGGTTTGTTTGGTTTGTTTTGTTGGTCATATTTAATTTTCAAGTTATTCGCAGTTGAAAAAAAAATTAATTTTTAAAATAAAAAAAAAAGACCGACTTAAAAAACATAGGAATCGAATCCTTTACACAAAAAAATGATTGTTTAAATCACGCTTTTTTTAAGTCGACGCCGTGGTTGACTCAGCAATTAGCAGGTAAAAGATGAAGCATAAGCAGAACAGTTGACTCAAAAAAGCGAGATTGAAACAATCATTTTTTTGTGTAAACTAAATAAGTAGGCATTTCAAAAATATTAATTCGTAGACGAAACTACCATTATTAAATTTACTATTTTCTTCCTTTTAGTTACTATTGTTTCAATCATTTTCGATTTCAAAATTTTTTTTGAAGATATGCGCGAACATACATAAAAAAACATTCAGTTCGAATACAGAACCTCCTTCTATTTTGAAGTCGGTAAAAATAACTATAAAAATGAAATAATAAAATTTTTGAAAAATTGCGAAGTCTATAAGACAGAAGATTGATAGAGAAAAGTTGTTCACCCGAGAAAGATCTATAAATTTGTGATAATTTTTCCCATTGAACGCGTAATTTTTGTTTCAATCGCAAAAGATAAAATAAAACATTGAAAGATTGAATTTATAGAAAAATTGCACAACATATGAAAAAAATGGAGCAAAAAAACTTCTCTACCGTTACGGACAAATTTTGATCGAGTGTGCAGCACGAGACACGTGATGAGAATGTATTCGTAAAGTCGGAGAAGCTTTAATAAAAAAAGAATGCACAATCATCAAATGAAAGTAGCCGACATTTTGTTTTTGAGTCTCAAAAGCTCTATACACAAATTTAGGGAAGTACAAAGAACGAGCGCGATATCACTTCATAACCGAGCGCGGAGCGCGAGGTAAGTTTAACCTCAAGCGCGAAGCGCGAGATCCGACAGACGTGCGCCCTAGGCGCGCTCAAACTTGTGAGCAAAGCGCGCGATGAGAATGACCCGCGCAGCAGGCAGATTTTTAAATTTTAAACTATTCGTTTTTGGAATGCTTTCAATTTGCACTTGTTCAACTATTGGTTCAAACTAGTTTTTGAACTTGTTTTGAACCATTTTAAAAACTGATTAAACCTTGTAATAACAAATAAATAACTGTACATTTTGAAAGTATTCCTGCAAAGAGAATTCAAAACTGTTTGATTTGAAATGCTAATAATTTATAAAATGCTTCAAATACTGCTCGATCTTAAAGGCCTTAAGGCCATGTTAAACTTATCCGATTCCTACCTTACCGATACCTTTTTCTGCAACAAATTACGTCTACACCGAAATCGTTGAGAAAAGCCTCAGAAAACAGTGAACTACGTTTGTACACAACATTTTGTTCAAAACTTTCAAGAAAAAAATTTTTTTCGGAATTTTTTTTTCAAAATTTTGAACCAAATGTTGTATACAAACGTACTTTATTGTTTTCTAAGGCTATCCCCAAAAAAATCAACTCGATATCTATTTCGGTGCGGACGTGAGTTGTTGCAAAAAAAATCGATAATTTGGGTCACGTGACCCATGTCATGGACTTAAAATTGAAATTACTCAATTAGGAATGGGTTATTCATAATTCATTGATTCTGATTGTTTGAATTTTCAATTACGAAGGCTTTTAATTTAGAACCACTCCACAAATAGAAGCGAAGAAACTTCTTTTATATCTGTATTTTCTTGACATGTAGGGTAAATTTTTAAATGCTAAAAAACATGGTGAGAAAGCTTTACTCGCTAATTCATTCCTTTTTATACCATAATAATTGAATTTGTTCCATTTGCTGAGGAAAATATGTAATAAATGTCCCCTTTTCCTATTTTCCAGAGGAACACAAACTTGTTTTTTATTTTCCGACACACTCCTCCGTTGACTCTTTGATGTTCACTTCGACCATCTACACGTGTTTCGCCACTGAGGAACAGTATTTTGTGCGAAAAAGCTGCCCTCCCTCCCTCCCTTTTCCGAAAACATACATCTCGAATGAAAACATAACGTCTGGGGAATCCATTTCTCGATGTCTGCAGTCGCTATGCGGAAGAAATGACCCAGATTCATAAGAAAAACTGATGTTTGTCGTATAAATTGGAAAGAAGAATGACGAGACGATTTCGGAAAGGAAAGTCTTCATTCGATTCCTCGTTTCAACCTGAGCTTTGGCACTCAGTGCCAGGTTTTTATTCTAAGTTCGCAGTCTAAATGTTTGCTTGAAACTGAGAGAAAATAAAGTTTGAATGCTTAGGGGCCGTTCCATTATTACGTAACGGAATTTCATACAAATTGCTCCCACCGCCCCCCCCCCGGCTCAGGGTGGCTTCCCTGTTTGGTGTGGGGTTTCTTTTGTTTGTCGGGCAGTGCGACGCGACAGCAAACAG
>WSXT02233226.1:0-16118 GCA_011762715.2 Neuroterus valhalla | reverse complement strand
TATACCGACACACTTTACCACACTCTTATATATAGAACCAATATGGCGAATATACAATTATCTCTTGAATCTGCTCGATTTGTTATTTCAATTAATCTGTGAAATCCAGCATACTATCTTAACACTCACCTCTCTGACGATTCCTCTGGTTCTTTAATAAAATTGCATATATTTCGAGATCGACCAGTGGAAAAATTGTTAGTTCTAGTAATTGTCTGCTTATTTTGAGTAAATCTGAAAATTTCCAATATACTTGCGTATTAAATATTAAAACTTCGAACATCCCATCCTATAATGAAAGTACAAGTCCTTTTTTTGTGGCATTGTTCAATTAATAATGTTCTTAGGTTCTACGTAGGAGATATACTTTTTAGCGTGCCCTGTAATACATTTCGAAGATCTCGTGTATCGGATGCCTGGTTGTTTCTACCTATAAATCAATCTATTGTTGATGCAAAGGGTATACGGAAAGAAATAATATACGGAGAGGTAGCGTGACTAAAGTAGTGACACGACATCGGGACATCAAGAAGGAAAGACTCAAGTCATGATTCTTCTGCATAATAGCGTCGTTTCTGCCTCAGAAATCTGATATCGCTATACAACTGTGCACGAAAATTGGAATATTTCTATAAAAATTCATTTACGTTTTTGAGACATTTCTTTTATTCTCACAATACACTTGGATAAGGTTCATCCTTAAACGGTTTGCATCGCTAATGTTCATTCTAATTTCTTTCCAGTAATTTCTCATGATTTCTTTAGGACAAAAGAGAAAATGTAGTTGGCATGGAAACGTTTCATATTTTTATAAATACCATACCTGCATAAATCTCTTAGTCGGGAATGCATAAGATTTCAAAAAAAATCCCAACTTTGATCATCTTCTTGTTTGGATACACCTCAGCACACTCAGATTCCTATACCTTCGGGAAAATAGTATATTACATGGCGAGTAGCGAATGGCTGAGATTACTGATGAGTGTGGAGTTGCTGGTCCGAGCGAAGCGAGGGCAGCACCACACGACTCAGTGATCTCCACCATTCGCTATTCGCCATGTACAATATTTTTCATAGAAAGTGCATCGAAAACTCGGATTTCGACGCCATATTCGCATCGCTCAAGAGGCGGCGAAAGTCGAATTTTGTTTGCACGTATTATGATAAATAAATTGCTCTTCCATCACAGGATAGGTATCTTCTTGGAGAGCCTCAGCCTGAAAGGGAATATAAAGGAAAAATTAGTACACTCTCAGAAATTTCCTTTAAGCGATAAAGGAACACTTTTACGTTCAAAATGCAATCGCTTGAGAATTAGAGTGATGTACTCTTACCGTAAAACTATTTGGGAGCATCGAATCGTTCAAGGTTGCATGTATGTGCGCATGCGTGGAACAGCAACACCATGTTTTTGAAATGCAATCCTTCAACAATTAAAGTGTCTACTCTGAGCGTTAGACTAGATCGTTTAAGAGTGAAAAGAATCTGCTTTTAACTATCTTACTCTAACGTTTAGAGGACCGACTTTATCGTCAAAAGGAAATTTCTGAGAGTGTATCTTCTCTAAACACTTCTCCAAGAAATATTGTTAACTAGAAGATTGGCGGGAAAAAATGTTTACCAAGGCCTTATTGTGGTTCTTTTTATACCTTCTCCAAAGTCTCAACTATGTGGATTGTAGACAGTTCCTGCAGTGTTTGTGTGCAAGTGTGTAAATGCACAGACGAAGCTCATTACTGTCGCTGAAGTGATTGTGAAATTCTGCACCTGTACTCCCAATATTGTGCTATGTGTATCAATGTTTCCCGTAAGAATTTATTGAGTAGGAGGTCGACCTACAATCGGAAACTGAACTCGCATTCCAATGCTGATCTACGTCCTACGAACAAATTTTCATCATAGCTTCCTTTATACGTTGAATGTTTTATAGATCATCGATTACCATAAGGTTATTAATATTAGCATTCACGTAGATTGGGGTAACACTTTTTTCAGAGCAAGACAGATTTCTGTATCAATTGAATGTTATTGCAGGAAAAACGATAATTTAAAATATTCCCTATGTCTGGTGTGATTAATTCATTTGCGCGAAATACTCGGCACTTCATGGATTATCTTAAAAATATATAAGTCTCTGATACACATTCTATAGTTTCGCTTGCTGTATTTTCGATGAACGAAGTTCCTTCCGTTGCCTAACAAATACTGAATATAAACCTTCCTCAAATAATTCTATAAAAGTAATGCGTGTCTTTGGAACATACGGTAGAAACGGATTTTAGAATGCGTATATACGTACGTCCTTCCTCCTTAGCACGCATTTGAAACTCCCTTCCTACCGCATGTTTCAAAGACGCATTACTTTTATATGATTATTTGAGGAACGCTTATAATCAGTACTTCTTAAGTTACAGAAGGGACTTCGCTTCTTCCGCGTGTCGCTTGATACGTCCACTTTTGGTGACTTCTGTTACGGAACAATAATAAAATATCAAAAATCGTAAAAATAGTCCCATTTTTGCGATTCAAACTGTGTTGTAAAGCAAATAACAATAACATATCAAAGGTATAAAAATTGGTTGAAAATCTTGCGAAATTCAAGAAGCTGCATTTGCGTGAAACCTATAGGTCGTAAACGATGCTCGTAAGAATGTTAACCGGTGTCATATATCTCTCTCTAGACTCCCAATGCTAGCGCATCGATTAGGCAAGCTATCATAAGTCAATGCTAGTAAGGGTGCTCTAGGATCATTAACGCTTCTCTTCCATGTCGCAATAGGTCGTTAAAGATGCTCGTAAAAATTTCAACCTGGACCATATTCTAAAGTCAATAACGTTCTTCAGCGTAACGGTAGTAAAATACTCTTGTATATTAGATCTCTTCCCACGAAATCTTTTCACCCTCGTACAGTGCCGGCTCTAGGGTAGTTCGAAGCGTTCCATCGAATAGAGTGCCAGGAAATGGGGAGGGGGGGGGGGAATTGGATGAATAAGTGAGGCGTAAACAAGTAGCACTCGTAGGAGGCGAATTTCACACTTTCGAACAGCGTCATCAAATAACTTTTTTTATGGTTGCCAGTAGAAAAAAAATGACCCTGCCGGAGATTTGATCCGGCGGCATCGGAGTAGAAGGCGAGCGTTCAACTGCTGAGCCACCATGACTACATGAACGTAGAGGAACAGACAAGGTAGCAGTTGGTTTACCGCTGCGAACGTGATTTTCAAAATCCTAATATCGCAAAACCAGGGCCTACCTACCAAAACATTGGGACACGTGTGCGATATTTTTTAATATTCTATCGATTGATGATGGTCTTATCAAAATTTCGATACCCCAGTCCGGAGCTTCCCCTTGTTAGTTACGGAAGACGCTAAAAGAGGGCTTCGGATACTTCAGGTTTTACTCTGCTTCAAAAACGCTATCTAGATGATATCCTAGCTATTGTTCTATTTGATAAAATATATGAATCCATAAATACCTTTAATAATACAAGAGTTTGTGCAAGTGAAAGTCTTATGGACAGGTCTGTAAAGTTGGGCGATCTTGGATTCCGGAAAGAAAAATTATATCAACTAAAAATTACTATTGCTAAATGATTATCTCGTTCTGAAAACAATGGAAAAAATTGTGGGAAGCGGCCCTAATGTGTCAATTATATCATAAGTATGGATGAAACCTTCACGGGAGCTTAATTCTGCCCTGACGGCATGCGTCAGTCTCTCACGTGACCAATTGTTATATTTTTCATATTCAGCGTACTCTGAAAAAAATTAGTATTATGCTAGGATTTCAAAAAACAGTGCGGAACTGAAGAGCATATCTGTCTGACCCATTTAAAATACAAAAAAAATTGATGCAGTTGCACTGTCTGATCAAAATGCAAACTCAAGGTGACTAGGAAGACGTGCTCTTGTATAAATTCTGAACCACTTCCCTTACTGTAAACACAATATTCATATTTTTTAAGTAATAAAGCGGACAGCAGTGATATTTAAATCAACAACATCTATAGTAAAGCCAATAATTCAACTCATGCAAGTCTCGTAATCCACAGAACTATAACTTGGAATATACGACATCCTACACCATTCTCAACAACGTCTTATCAACTATTTACGCAACCTGCAGTAATAATAACTTACGCCAAACAATCGAAAGGTCACAAATAATTTTTATTATTGTGGTGAGATAACGTGACTTCATGAGATCATAGAAAATTATTTTATACATCTTAAGAGAAATTTGCACCTTTTTTAAAGTCTGAATCCAGCGCGAGCAATCTGTTCAAATGGGCGTGGAATTCGGTCTAGTTATCAGTCGCAACATTTTTGAAATCTGGAGAACAAATAAAGGCGCAGTGAGAATTTTATCGTTCGACATACGATGCAACAAATTTAACACCGAATTTTCTCGGTGATATTCGGGAATTCCCATCTCGTGTCTTCATACTTCAAAATTGGATTTGGCTGCACATTTTTACATTCATATGTCACAGGAAACTATCGGTGTGAGATCTGGGATTTCCTATCTTTCGTCTATATTCAGTGTAATCGTATCTTTCTGCCCATATGATATATTTACATGCTTGCTTTGTTCGACAACGCAGTACGCAAACCTGCAAAGCGCGTCGTGATGAGTGTCGGCGACTATCCGGGAAATACATTACCAATTAGGGCTATCCTTCCTTACTTCCTTTGCCTCTCCCCTCCTATCCTTCCACCCTTCCCGTCCCAAAAAAAAGTAACGTGGCTGTTGTCTAGACAAAATCTGAACATCCGTATATTTAAAAATCTTGTGTCAAGATGTTCGTCGCCGCTCAACACCGAAACTACTTAGTCGATCTTGGTGGAATTTCTTATTCTGCGTGTAAGTTGATCTTCATTCAGAGATAGAATGGTTCTAACCTCGATTAATGACCTCGATATTTTCCTAATGCCAATTCAATGTTCATTATAAGACAAACGAATACAATCATTTGTAAGTTCAATAAGTTTTGAACGGATGGCGGTGTAAGTGAGTTTATTGAACAACAATTCAACGTTTTACGTTGTCCAGGTTGGGTATGCAATCAATAGATGGCGTCGTGTTTAGATTTCCTGATGCTCTTATCTATTTCACGTCACATGTGTTTCCTACATTTACATACATGTATCGTTTTTTCATTTTTTATTATAATTGTGCTGTGTGTCGTTGATGCAATAAATTCATTGCATGATTTCAATGTGATTTTATGCATTTTTCTTACTATTATAACTGAGCCACATCAACGCATTGCCAGTTCCTCTTATAAGAGATAAATTCCCAATCCAAAAGAACCCATTTTTCAATCAAAAAGGGAGGTTTTAACCAAAAAAAAATAACTTCATCGAAATAGTTGAATATTTGACCTAATAATAAAGTTCCAATCCAACAGTATGAATTTTCAACAAAAAGTTAAATTTTTGAAAGGAAAAAAACAAATCTAACTTAACTTTAGGTGATGTTAGAACAAGAGGTTCAAATTTTACCCAAACAATAATTGACTTGTGTACCATAGTAGTTACATTTCTGAAGAAAATATGAATTATTTAGAGAAAATCCTACTATTTTCCGAAATTCAATTTATTTTGTTGAAAATTCTTTCCTTCGGTTGAGAATGGAACTATTTCAGGGAAAACTCCAACTATTTCTTCGAAATCTAATTTATTTCGTTGATAAATTTTTTCTTTGGTCAAAAATTCAACTTTTTTTGGAAAACTCCAAACATCCCTCTGAAATTCAATTTATTTTGATGATAATTTGTTCCTTCGGGTAATAATTCAACTATTTTTAGGAAGACTCCAACTATTTCTTCGAAATCTTATTTATTCTGTTGATAATTTGTTTCTTCGCTTGAAAACTCAACCTTTTTTTGGAAAGAGAACAACTATTTTCCGGAAAACTCTAACTATTTTTCCAAAATCTATTTTATTTTGTTGAAAATTTGATTCATCGGTTGGAAATTAAAATATTTTTTCGAAAACTTCAACCATTTCTTCGAAATTAAATCTATTCTGTTGAAATTTGTTTCTTCGGTTGAGAATTCAACTATTTTTTGGAAAACTCCAAATATTTCTTCAAAATTTAATTTAATTTGTTAGAAATTTGTTTTTTTGGTTAAAAATTGAACTATTTTCCGAAAAAATTGAAATATTTCTTCGAAATTTAATTCATTTTGTTGATAATTCATTTGTTCCGATAGTATTCGATAGAAAGTTCATATATTTTGTTCATTAATCATATTTCGAATGAAAAGATTCTCTTCTTGGTTATGAATTTGTTTTTTTTTGGTTCTGGATCAAACTATTTGGTTAAAAATAATTTCGTTCTGGTTTTGCAAATTCAAGAATTTGGTAGAAAGTCTAATTTCGTGATGAAAAAATTTTTGTTCCAAAATTCACTAATTATTCTGGAAATAATGTTTTTTGCTAGGAATTCGTCTCTCTTAGAACACCTACTTATTCAGAACTTGAATATTTTTATCTGAAGATTTTAATAATTCCACTATTTGGTAGAAAATACGCGTTTTTTATTGGAAATTCGTATATTTTCAGAAAATAACCATTGTTCATTGAGCATTTATCCATTTGGTGGAAAATTGAACTGTTTATTTCAAGAAATTTGGTTGTTATATATCGGTTTGAGAAAAGAAAGATACATTTTTTATTCTCAAAAATTCGTCTTTTCACAAACATTAATCTTGTTCATTAAGAAATTATGTAATTGATTGAGAATTCCATTATCACTCGGTTAGAAATTCGTATTTTATCGTTAAATTTATCCGGTTGAAAATAGACTAATACATTTTTTATTGTTCTAAATTCATTAATCTGGTTTGATTGCTCTACTTTTTCTCGACCATTCGATTTCCTTTAATTCGGGAACTAATCGTTTTGTTGAAAATTGTTCTTTCTGAGCCGGAAATTAATTTTCTTCGTTGAAAATTCTTTTATTCCCTTTTAGTCACTTTTTTTGTTGAGTTCAACTATTCGAGAATTCGTTTTCATTTGGTTCCATTAATTATTTTGTTAAAAACTCAACTCTTCTTCTATACATCTTTTTAAGTTGAACATTCAACTGTTTTTTTGAATGTTAATAATTTATCTTTTATAGTGGAAGATGTTGACCTTTTTTGGATGAAAATTCATCTTTTTTGTTTGAAATAACTTTATTGTCGTAAATTCTACTGTCTTTCATTTAAATATCCTTTGTTGATTGTTGATTTAACAACTTGATTGATAATGAAATTGTATTTATTTCTTATGTGAGAAAATTTGATACTTTATTTCAAAATCGATTATTTTTAAAAAGTCAGTTTTTTTGGCCGACAACTTTCGCAACACCGAATTTAGCATACTTCTGAAACTCTCTGTTTAACATTAATCATTTATATTTTTAATTATTATTTTTAAACTTAATTCCGGACCAATTTCCGAGCACGTATACGCACGAATTGTTATAAACATGTGTACAAAAAAAAACACATGGATGCTTCAGCTTGATAGTTCGTCTATCTCGATCGGTGATTATCCCCAGGGAAATTCAGCTCTGGTATTGTGTTATCATGCCTTATCATCCAATATAGCTCATTCGTGCTGCCTCATTTAATCATTTTTATCATTTTTCAAATGCTCGTCAAGATTCGAAAATATTTTATTATTCGTGATTGAAATAACGTATTCTTAGGTAACCATAATCAAAAATTAAAAAGTTACTCAACTCTTCTCTGACAGACAAAGAAGATTAGACTCTATTTAATTGCTTCTCTGTTCACGAGAAATTTGTTTTACATAACCAAACATGCCTTCGTAATCATAACGTTTTTGCAAGATTGGCAGTATTAACAATCATTGAATTGATGACAGTTAGAAATGACCTTCAGGATCACTAAAAGAGAGTTGGTTTATTCAACATCCTGCTCTCTAGTGAGAGATGATATATTTTTCATGCAAAATTCAAAATATGCAGAACAAAGATAAAATATACTTACAGGAAAAAAATTGGTCTGAAATTTTTCGAAACCGGGAAACGCTGGTAATTTGGTTTCAAACCAGAAATTTTCCAGGTTTTCTTCACTTTTGCAATAAATATTATCTCACTTGAAAAAAAAATCATGCTCAGTAAATCTCAAGCTTTTATTGATAAATTTTTCAAATTCTCAGTTCCTCCAATATTCGAGAGGAAAAAAAAATTTCGTCTTAGATATTTAAAATGTGCTTAAATTCGATTTATATAATAAATTACTCATGATTGCCATTATTAATGTATAATAAGACTTAATATAGTCCTATATCTAATTGTTTATTTGATTATTTAGTTGGAAAACATATCCTTTGGTTGGAAGTTAATTTTTCTTTTTTCAAATTTTCTAATGGGAAAAATAAATTTCTACCATAATTGTTCAATTATTAATTGGAACAGATTATTTATCAAGCAAGCTGTTAAAATTTGAAGTAGAAAATATAAAAAAAAATTTTAGTCGAGAAGGAGAGAAATGTTAAATGAATTGTTTGATTTTCGAACCGAAAAGAGCAATTTTCAACAAAATAATCTAATGTGTAACGGAGAAAGATGTGACTTTTTAGATTAATTGTTAAATTCTTTTGAAAAAGAAGAATAAATTTGTACCAAACAGTTAAATTCTTAACAGAATAAGTTCTTGAATTTTCGAATAAGAAAATATGTATTTCCAACATAACAGGTAAATTTGTAACCCAAAAAAAATCAATTTTATTTTTTTTGGGGTTCTTCTTGGTTGAAAATTCGAATATTTCCTAAAAAATGGTTCTTCTTTTAACGAAAATTCAACAATATGATTTAAAATTTATTTTTTTTTTAGCGAAGAAGATTATTTTCAATCCATAAATGAAAAATTTTTGTTGGGTAACCAATTTTTTGTTTCGAAAGTTCTTGATCGAAAATTCATCTTCTTGGCTCTGAAAATTTAACTGTCCATTTAGAAATCCAACTTTTTCAATGAAAATCATCATTTAATTTTGATATGGTGAAATATTCATTTTCTAGCGCAATCGTTTCGTCAATAATTAAATTTTTTGTTCATTAATAGTCCAACTATAGGTTGTTGATCAATTTTTTTCTTTTTTTTTGCAAATTCAATACAACTATCTTCATAGAGATTACTTTTTATTGCTAGAAAGTTCGAATATTTGGTTGTTAATTCAATCTTCCCATCGATCATCAATTTTTATTTTTCCATTTTTCTGATAATTCAACTATTTGTTTGAAAATTTTTATTATTTAATGAAAAAGTTCTTGGCTTAAAGTTCGAAAGTCTTTTTAAAAAGTTGGTCCACTTGTATCAAAAATTCAACAATTTCTTCATAAATGTAACTAGTTTTTGATCATAATTAATTTTCTTGCCTGAAAATTGATTTTTTTTTTACTTTAAATCGATTTTTGTCCGTTGAAGAGAATGGACGAATATTTTCTAATCTCAAAAGATCCATTTCAAATCAAAGAAGGTATAATTTTTGCCAGAAGAGAATAATTTTTAATCGAAGAATACGAATTTTCAGGAAAAGTGTTTGATTGTCCACCGAAAAGCATTTGTCACTTGGAAAAGAATAAAATCTACAATCAAATTGTTTTAATTCTTAACCAAAGATTGATGGTTAACCAAGAAACATGAATTTTATACCAATAAAGATAGATATTTTTCCCCGAAAGATAAATGTTTCATCCAGAAAACCACATATTAAACAAAACAGTTGAATTTTCGACCAGAGGAGATTGCTTTTTGACAAAATTGTTCGATTTTCAAGAAAATGAATAAAATTAAAGCTGAATAGTTAAATATTTAACAAAATGGATTAAAGAGAAAATTTCAAGTTTCCTAAACTATTAATTAAGGAGTATTAAAGAATCAACTGTTATAATCATTTTAAGTATTATTCTTCAACCTATATATGATCAGATTTACTATTCATTGATGGCGGGCTTACAGTCTTTTTCAACTTTTTCCAACCTAAATTCTAAAATTCGAAATGAAATAATATAAGACGATGGAAAATTGATAATTCAATCATTTTCAGTAGTGAATTCAACCGTTTTGTTCGGAAATTTCTCTTTCACCTCAGATTTCGAAAATTTCACTTTTTTCACCAAATTATCTAATCCCTTATAAAAAAAGATGGAATTTTAATTCAAAAGGGAGGGAATGATTATAGAATAGTTGAGTTTCTAACCCGAAAATATTGGTTGTAAATGTGTTTGTATTATAATAATTTTTTTTTCTTTCCAAGATTGAACTATTCCTTCAGAAAATGTTTATCTGTTTCGTTAAAGAATGCCTCAGTAGAAAATTCACAAATGGCTTATAAATTCAACAAATTTAATAGACGGTTCAAGAGTGCAACTATTTGTAAGAAAGATTATTCTTTTTTATTGGACAATTCGACCGTTTGGTTGAAAAACTCATCTTTGTAAGTAGATAATCAACTGCTCGATAAGCAACATTATCATTATGTTGAAAGTTCATTTTTATTGCTGAAAAGTTCAAATGTATAGTTTCTAATGCAATAGGTTCGTCAAAAATAAATTTCTTTTCCTAATCCAACTAGTTGGTAGAAAATAATATTTTTTGGTTGAAAGCTTGTCGCTGTAGGTTGAACATCAATCTCTTTCCATCAAAAGTTCAACTATTTGTTTATAATTTCGTCTTTGTTAGTTGCAAATCAAAGAATTTGGTGTTAAATGTGTCTGCTCCATTTTAAATTGATACTTTTTAATTGGGAATTCAACAATTTATTTGGAAAAACATCTTTTTAGATTGAATATTTATCAGATTTGTTCGAAAAAATATATTTTGCCCCAGAATTCAATTTTTTATCTTCTTTTTCAAAGAAGTTGTCAATTGAAAATTCATATTCCTTGGTTCAAAATAAATCTTTTTCCGAACAAATTTGTTTCATTGGCTTGAAGATTCAAATTTTTCTTCAAAATGGAAATTATTCTGGTTGATATTGAATCTTCTTTGTTAGAAAATTTGACCGTTTCGTTGAAAACTTATCTTCGTAGGTTGAAAATTCAACTATCCTGTTGAGAAATCCTATTCTTCCCTCAAATAAAACTGTTAACCTTCTCCTTTAGACAATTTTTCAATGGAAATCTATCCTTCGCGATTTTTGTTCAAAAATAATAATAATAATAATCCCATTTCATAGTTGGAAACTTCAAATATTTCGTGTTTTATACAATCGTTGCGCCTATAACTAATTTTTTCGTTTGTTAATGTTTCAACTAGTTTTTTCAAGGATGATCTTTTTCGGTGGAAAATTCGTCACTCTTCATCTTTTTTGTTGTGAAGTTTAACGATTTGTTCATAAATTCAGCTTTTCTGGTTCAGAATTAAACAATATGGCTGTAAGTGTATCTGTTCTTTTGGAAATAATCATTTTCCTTTGAGAATGAAACTGTTTTTTTCCTAATTTATATTTTTTTATTTAAAAAACTATTTTGTTGGAAAATCCTTATTTGTTTCCTTCTAAAATTCAACTGTTATTTCCTCTTGTTCGAAAAGTTCTTGATTGAAAATTCATCTTTGTCGGTTGAAAATTCAACGGTTTCTTAAGACATTTTTTTTACGACTTGAAGATCCATATTCATTCAAAAGAGTAGTTATTCCTGCTTGAAGTTCCATTTTCTATTTGTTGTAAAATTCTATCATTTTGTTGAAAATTTATCTGTGTGTGTTAAAAATTGCATGCTTTTGTCGGAAAATTCTATTATTTCTCAAATTCATCTCTTCAAAATCCAACTATTTATTTGGGAAAACATCTTTTTGGGTCGAATATTTTTCGGCTTTATCCAAAAAAAATATTTTGCCCCAGAATCCAATTGTTTATCTTCTTTATTGAAAAAGTTGTCGATTGGAAATTCATCTTCCTTGGTTGAAAATTAATCGGATTTCTGAAAAATTTGTTTCATGGGCTTGGAGATCCAAATTTTTCTTCAATATGAAATTATCGTATTTTAAGTCGGATCTTCTTAGTTGGAAAATTTGACCATTTCGTTGAAAACTTATCTTTGTACGTTGAAAATTCAACTATCCTGTTGAGAAATTATATTCTCTCCTAAAATTAAACAGTTTACCTTCTCTTTTAGACAATTTTTCATTGGAAATCTATCTTTTGCGATTAGAAATTTAACTTTTTCCACAAAAATATGTTCCTTTGGCTTGAAGATCTAAAACTTGTTGTTCAATAATATTGGTGAGAATCCCTTTTCATTGTTGGAATGTTCAAAATTAATTAATGGTCTTTTTTTTGCCTAGAGTTCCATTTTCTATTTCTGGTAAAATTTTATCATTTTGTTGAAAATTCATCTCTGTTGTTTAAAAGTTGAATGGTTTTGTTGGAAAATTCTATTCTTTCTCAGATTCATCTCTTGTGGATGAAAATCTAATTTTTCAATTAAAAGTTCGTTCCTTCGGGTTGGTGATTCAACTGTTAGTTCAATATTGCAACTGTATGTAGATAAATTTCAATCATTTTTGTTCAGAAATTTTATCATTTGATTAAAAATTCTCCTCTTCAGGTTGGGAATCCTGGTTAGACATTCAACTATATCAATGAAATTCCTTATTCTCTGGAAAATCATTTTTACTTGCACAAAGATGCATTTTTTTTGCTCAAGATTTCAACTTTTTGTTTGAAAATATGTATCTGCTGATTAAAGATTCAACGACTCGTTTGAGGCATCATTTTTTTTCAAAATTTATCTTTTTCGGTTAAAAATTCATTAATTTTTTGTGGAGAAGTTCATGTTTGAAAATTTGAAAGTCTCTTGGAAAAACTGGTGTTTTTTATGAAAAATTCAACAATCTGGTTGTGGTTCAATTTTTTCATTGTTTGCCTAATACATTTTTGTTGATAATTAAACTATTCTCACAATAACTCATCTTTCCACGTTATGAAATCCTCTTTATTAACTGTGTGAATAACCTTTTTCCCCCATTTTTTTAAACTCGGAGGTAATAATCGGAAATTTCAAACAGTTATGAACTTGCTCCGATTATTTTCTCTACATTTCTCTCTTATTTCCAGATTTGCACGAGCATCAATATTATGTGCGAGACTATCACATTACTGTATTGTGTTTCTCGGATCGCGTCGGTGCAAAATGAGAAATTGCCCTGTCAGTAGGGATTTAAATTCTGAAATAAGCACGATTGTCTTCCGATCGTGTCGATCTTTATCTCAAACGATTCACGTGTCGTGCCTCGAATAGCATTATTGTGCTGTAATATTTAATTACACCGTCTCTTCAATACCATGCAATAATTAATCTTAAATCTGAGAAATAACGACTCAGCTACTTCGTATCGATTTAGAAAAAAAGACAAATTTCAATTGAAAGTGTGAAGAATCTTCATCAAATAGTTTCTAATTACTAGGCAGGTGATAGTCTAAACTAAAAGTGATGTGAATGTTGACCGAAGCTAATTGGCGGCGCTGGCTGTACTTTTAGGTTGACAGTTCATAAAATACACCTAAAGGTGTCAACCACAGTGGTACGACTCCGATGCATTTTATTTGGCCAGATATCTGCTGCGCCATAAGAGCCATCTTCAGTTGAACTCCAGGAACTAAGAGCTCTGTGACGTCATGTAGAGTTTAATTCTTAACCTCAAAGTTTGTTTGCGTTGCTTGTGGTTGCTTGTTGTTGTTTTTTCCGTTGCAAAGATAATTTTATTTATCAAAATAGTGCTCTAGTGGTTCATGAGTTAGACAAAAATTGAGAAAATTGACGCGTAAGTATATAATAATTTTATAAAAGAATGTAACGTTCCTTCAATCTGATTCACAAAATATTTCAATACATCTCTACTTCATGAGAGGAAGAATTTTTTTTTTCGTTATAAGAAAAACTTTTTGCTCTGTGGGATTTTTTAAGCTGACTCAAATTTTATATGCGAGGTAATGATAGGCCAAACATACAGAGAGAATTATTATCTCAAAGGAAAAAATTATTTATCACGTTTTATCTGCTTTTCCTCGTTTATCTGACTTGGGACAGGAAATTTCAGAAAATAATTATAGTTTTTAATTAACGGCAGGGAGTTTAAGTGAAGAAGGAACAGGGAATTTTCCACATGGAATGGCAACTTTTTGAACTAATTATAATTCGAATTCAGAGGAGAGGAATTGAAACAATCTTCCCTCCAATTCAAAATTAGTCCCGATTTTAAAGTCCTCTCTTCTTAATTTTAAATAAAGAAAGTAATTCAGGCTGCCTTCAGAGTAGAAGTAGTATTCCGAAGAAGAAATTTCTGAATTATGACAGAAAACTTGTTTACATTGTTCATTGCGAATTTATCCTTCCATAGTTCAAAAATGAACTACTTGTTCCAAATTCAAACTTGTTTGTTGAAAATCTTATGAAAGTTGCATTATTTCCATTCAAAATCCACTTCTGGTTGAAATTCTAACCACTTTGTTGAAAATCAATTAATCATTTTTTGGTGAAAATTCAAGTATTTAGTTGAACACTGACTTTTGAATTTGGAAATGAACCAATTTCATCAACTGAAATTTCAACTGTTTCATTTATAGTATGAAATTGATCTATCCTAGTTCAGAATTCGACAGTGCGATGAAAATGTGTCTTTTTGGAATGAAATTCGAAGTGATTCGTTGGAACTTTACATATTCTGTGGGAAAATCGAATTTTTTGTAAAGAATTATCTTTTCCTTCGGAAGTTAATATTCTTCCTAAAAAATTCTTCTCTACGTTTAACAATCCAAGTTTTACAGTTAAACCTTTTTTCATTTGAATCTAACATTCATAGTCAAACATTTTTGTTTGAAAATTTTTACTTTTATAGTTCAAATTTCAACCATGAAAATTTGTATTTTCGGTCGAAAATGGATTTTTTGTCGAAGATTGAACTATTCTAGTTGATGGTTTATTAATTCAGTTAAAATGTTACTGTTCCATTTTTGGCTAAAAATAATTATTTTTTGGGTGCGGAATTAGACTATTTTTTTACATTGTATTTGTTCTTGGAAAATTATTCTTTCGATTGGAAAATTAATCTTCTTGTTCAAATATTCACCTTCATGCTTGAAAATTTATGTGCTCTATTTAAATATTCATCTTTTGAGTTAAAAATTCATCTTCTTAGCCTAAATTTTGACTGTTCTGGTTGAATATTCATAATGTCATTTGAAAATTACTTACATTGGTTGAAAAATGAATAATTTTGTTCGGAAATAAGTTTTTTTTGTTATCGTCAATCAATTTTTCTTCATTGTAGGTTCAACTTTCCATATTTTTGTAAACAAAATAATTTTTTTTGGAAAATTAGAGTATTCTTTTCAAAACCGATTAATTTTGCAATGTTTGATCTATTGTGTCAAAGGATGTTTTGCGAAAAATATAAATGCGTTACTTTTAGTTGACCGGGAAAATTGAAAAACTTACCGTGCAGAACCGGGAAATGACCGGCAATCCGAAATCGTGAGCCGAATCGCCACCCTGAAATTATTGCATAAATTCCGAAAGGACTTATGTGATAAGAAGCGAATAGTAGGTAAATGAATTGATCGACTTGACTAGGATACCTAAGAACTTACGATATTAATGTTTTAAACAACCAGACTCGTAGTAACTTTTGCAAAAAGAATGTTACACCGAAGCTGCCACGTAAAAATTGTTGCATATATCCATAGCTTCTTACATTTCATTGCACCTACTCACATAAAAAATACTGCCAGGATGGGATTCTGCAAATCACTCTTTAAGCATTTGTATTCTTTCAATTCTTTATCCTATTTCGAATTGTTCGATTTCAAAGTTTGAACTAGTGCCACATTCGTTAGATTAGTAATAACTTTTTCAATGAAATTAGATATTATCAAAAAGTATTCTAAATTATTATAATATTAAACTCTCTTTTTTCCGACATTGCTTCTGTGACAAAGATGTGAAAATTCGTAACAAATCTTGGAAATGTTTTCCTTCTTTTCTATATTATTCAATTATTCATATCAAACTTATGGACCGACGGCAGTAGCTACGTGGTAACTTCCGACTTGGGCGGGATCTCGAATGTCAAGCATGTTTGGGCGCGGTTAGC
>WSXT02233215.1:0-16120 GCA_011762715.2 Neuroterus valhalla | reverse complement strand
AGGGACGCGTGGCGGTCTCGGGTAGATGAGGCAATGAACTTTCGAGTTCCAAATGCTGATAAATAATAATAATACGTTTTTGTATTTTCTCCATTTTTCCGTGGATATTTTTAACATCAGCTGACAATGACTTCGCTGAACAGAAATAACTGCCACATGTTTTGCATGTTCTTTCAACGAGCTCCTCCAAAACCGTTGGGCAATAAAAATCATAGGGCAGACTAAGAAAATCTTTTTGTTCTGGCGTGATTTTCACGGAAAGCTGAAGTAGCAATGGTGCGAACTTTGTTACATTTATGTCCGGCAGTGGCACATGCAATCTATCAGATTCATTTTTTGAAATTGGTATTGGTGGCGGTAAAAATCCATGATGCAAAATATCGCGAAGACTACGCCGATACGGAGCACACCATTTTTCGTCATTGCACTCAACAATTTGTAAAAAATACTGTGAATCTCGAACGTGCATCGTGAACCATTCATCGATTTCAGGTGGAGAAACAGTTGAAGGTGTCATTTCAGGTGGAACGTACTCTGCATACACTGGGTGACCATCAATTATCATTTCATTCCAGACCTCAGCCAAAACTTCTCCGGTATGCTCAAAATTCTTTATTTCCAGCTCTTCGTCAATCGTCTGATTTCTAGAGTCCAACTGCGATCCGAAATGATCATGTGGCAAAATTACTCCACTCAATTGGTTGCTCAAAGGCGCCATTCTTCTTTCCACTCTATTAAATGCGCTTCTCCCAGGCGCGTTAGTGTCAATACATACGCCATCAAAATTGTATTTCTTGAAATGTCCAATGGCTGTTGCAATAACTCGTGGGTATCTGGGATTTTCATCCAGACCACCGTCGACAATCACAATCAGAATCGGCTCCACCTCGCCTTGAGAATTTTTTGTTATGATGTCAAAATTTGGAATCTTCATTAAGTGGTCGCAATCAGCGCCATGGGTCTCAGCACTTGGAGAGCAGTGTTTTCCACTCCTAATGGAGATGATCGTGGGCCCGGAATATGTCACAGATTCAGGTCGACCTTCATCGTCTGATTTGATGCAAATCCCAGCAACGACTGATGGAGTCAGCTTGTGTTTTGCTGCAACGACCCAATCATGATCCGGAGTGGAACTTTAGCTTTATGGTCTTACGACAAGCAAATAACAGACTGTACTCCTAGAAGTGCAGCGAGCGTTCCGAAATTCTTGATTGTCGCATGACAAAAGTACCTATCAGGATGTTTTGCATGACTATCTGCTTTGGGCCTGCTAAGTTCTACTGGAACTGTATTGACGTGCCTTTTTCCTTCAATAGAAGTTGACCGTTTTGGAATAAGACGTGAGTAAGTTGCACTTCGACTAATGTAAAAGCCTTCACCATCTATTTTTAAATTTTCAGTGAGATCATCTAGCGTTTTACAGCTTCGGACGACTGAAAAAAAATCAGTGCCTCGATAGAGATTCATCAATTTTCATACAATAATTTTTACGCATTTATTCGTGTATTTCTTGAAAAAACTCCCATTTCCGACAATGGGGGAATATTTCTTATTTTATGTGACTTTTTTTTCAATCCTCAAATGAAATTAAAATTATTTAAAGATAAACGATATTTAGATTAATTGAAAATAAATTGAATCTCCGCAAAAATAACTGAAACTTGAAATTGAATGAAAAATAAATCAATAATAAAAATATTTTCTATGGAGCTAATATCTAAAAGCTTACTCTTAGTCCTTCGCCTTGCATCTGCTGCACTGCCTGATGTACTTGTGTCAATAATCGCTTGTAAAAGACCATTTTTTTTGTTCTTCTTGCTTATGTTGATTCCCTGTTTTAGTTTGTGCCTGCTTCGAATTAATATGAATTCGTCTCCGCCTTCATCCTAGACCCAGGATCATTTTCAAAACTATGCGGACGTGATCCGTTTCGCATTCAGAGCCCCTTACATACCCCTTCTCTTTTATTAGTCATCTGAGTATCTCATCTGCCACAACAAAGTCAGCCATACTGTGACTTTTTCCTCTGAACAAATTATATATTTGTATCATCTGATTCCTTAATAAGGTGTTTGGAATGAATAAAAGTATGGGCCTAATAATTTCTCCTCGTTACTGTTCATCCTGAGGTCTCCGAAATGACCTAGTACCCAGTCTGAACCCTTGCGTATAATAGCAACCCAGCTATTCATATATCCGAGTAGTATGACCCTTAGACCAGCATCGCAAGTATCTTAGGTATCACTAAGTATCCGTCTCAAGGGTATAATAATTGATAATGATAATAATGATAATAGGAATAAAAATATGAACTGACTAATGCAAGGATACCTTATGGAAACCGGTGAATTCCTAAATATAATATTCGTGATATTTTTTAATTTCAAGCGCAATCTTTAATATTTCCTATACAGAAATTCTTCATTATGCATTGGAAAAGGAGGAGAAATAACTTGTCAAAACGCACTTCCGCAAAATCAAGCGGAAACACAAAAGGTTCAATGCGGAAAATGTGGATAAATAATAATATCGAGATGCTATTTTATACTGTGTTTCAGTAAATCTTAATTTATAAAACGAGCATTTGAATACATTCTTGTATTGCGAACTACATTTTCTCGAATTGAAATAATTGGTTCTGCACGTCTTGCGAGGTGGAGATAATAAGGCCGTCTGTTGAAATAACGAAGAAGATCCTGATATTGACGTTGACTTATTGAGATATTACGGTTGCTAAGTACACGCACTTTGACCATTTGGAAGTTAAAATCAAATGCTGGATGGATTCTGCCATCAACGAAAACTCCAATTATGTAGCCCTTAGATATCACTACAGTAAATTCTCCCATCAGGGGTTGCAATTCGCCAGCTTCATCTTGATAGAAATAAATTTCAGGATGAAGGAAAGCGTCCAAAGGATACACTTTGGCTTGTGCAGTTAAATCTGTGGAATGAAGATTGAATTTGTGTTACTTGTTAAGAAGGATGCAATTACACTGCAAAATCTAATTCTACGTGAATGAATTTAAAGGACTAATGGAGATTTTCGCCGTAAAGGGAAAAACACCGATTATGTTTCAAAAATCCCAGAGGTCGTATTTTCTAACCTATTCGAAATATTGATTTACAGCTTAGGGGCTGTCCATAAACTACGATGCTCAATTTGGACTTAGAAGACGAACAGTTGAATTTGGACAAAATAGTTGAATTTTCAACCACAAAAAAACACATTTAACAAAAGTACTCATTTTGAAACCAAATAGACAAGTTACCTTCAAAAAAGTTCAATTTTCGACCCACAAATATGATTTCTTAGCATAGAAGCTAATTTTCTGCCCAAGAGTATAATTTTCAAATTAATAGTTCCATTTACTACTAATGTCGGATTCCTGGGCGAAAAGACAAATTTTTTTCGAGCGATTGAATGTCTGACCTTGCGAAGTGACTTTAGAAGAAAATTCGAATTTATTATAAAATAATATAAATTTTATCAGAGATGTTGAATTTTGTTGCTTGAGGAAGAATTTTCATTTTTAACATAAAAATGGAACAGTTGAATTCCTGTTCATAAAATTAATCCCTGATAAGACAATTGAATTTCAGAACTGGGTTGTTCAATCTCCCACTAAATAAATAAATTTCCAACTCAATTCAAATAAAAAGTGTAGTTCGGAACGAACTCATTGGATTTTTACCAAAAAATATAAATTTCTACGATGGTAGTCATTTTTATGGACATAGTTTGAGATGGATACCAGAAGTAAATAGCCTATTTTTGCCGTTGCGCAGTGGTTCAAAATCCCAAATTTCTGGTCAAAACCGTCAAACATGTAATAGTCGTGTCAAATTGCATAAAAAATGAAGAATGGAAACCAACTTTTATTTACGTTTTACGGTGTGCCTGAATTCGAAAAAAAAAATTTGTTTTTCAAAATCCGAAATGGCAGCCGACTTGCTTAAAAAAAAAATTATGGAATGAAAATCAACTTTTATTTACGTTTTTGGGGTCGCTTACTTCAAAATGATATATTTTTTTCAAAATTCAAAATGGCGGTTCCATTCTGTAAAAATCTCATGTCATGATTTTAGCCCATATTGGATTTCGAAAAGAGGAAGCATGATTACAGAGTAGTTAAGAAGTTTAAAATTCAATTGGAAAATTTCTGAAAATTTCTAAAAATTTCCGCAAATTTATGGAAATTTCCGGTCAATAATGGTTATTTCACGAGCAAATGTGGTAACTTGCCATGAATAACGTCAAATTATATTCAAAAGATTTCCGGAAATTTATGAAAATTTTCGGTAATTATAATAATTTTACAGTTAATTTATGATAACTTACCATAAATTACCTCCGATTATATTCCAAAAATTTCTGGAAATTTATGACAATTTTGGGTCATTCATACTAATTTAAGAGGTAATTCATGGTAACTTACCATAAATTACGTCAAATTATATTCAGAAAATTTCCATTTTCCGGAAATTCATGAAAATTTTCGGTAATTTATACTAATTTTACAGGTATTCATGGTATTTTAGGATAAATAACCTAAAATCAAATTTGAAAAATTCCGTAAATTTATAAAAATTTCCGGTAATTTCTACTAATTTCAAGATAATCTATGGTAACTCAAGGTGAGTAACCCAAAATTCAATTTAAAAAATCCCAGAAATTCACGGAAATTCACAGTTTTTTGATAAATTTGTATAAAATGGTTTCGCATCCAATTTTCCATTTTGGAAGAAGTTAATTACATTTAAAAAATTTATTTTTACGTCAATTACAAGTAAATAAACAATTTTATAATCATTTCCGTAAGTGATTATAAGTTGATTAACACTCACATTAATATATTGACAAACAAGAAACGATTTGGTCAAAACGTTCGACGACCGGGATAAGTATTCTCAGAAATTTCTTCGTTCAAAAAAAGCTTGGAAGCTCCCTCCTATTCCCCGTATCGCCCATGCGACGAGCCCCTCGGTATGCGCCGCACCAGGGATTGAAACAGTGCGCCGCACGCCTCGAAGAATTGTTTCCAAAATAAGACGGGCAAGCAAGGGCAGAAAATCCTAACGTCAATTTATTGGTGACACCTTCCCGTGTACAACCCAGTAAGAATCGAAGCGGCCTGGTGTGGGCTAGAAAACTAATCCTTTATTGAATTTCAAAATTTTATACTGCGCGAAATAGAAAAACAAGCACGAGCATCCCGTCATCCTCTACAGACGTATGCATTGTTATTTTCACTTCAAACAAGGACAGAAATATTCTTCATACCTTAACGATCAAAATGCATGAGCCAGGAAATACTGGTGAACTTGCAACTGACTTTTTTCGACACTTACTTTTCACTCGGACGCCCGAGACTTTTTAGCTGCGTAAAAAGTGTTCGGTGGAACGTACGACTTTCAGCGTAAACCTGGTCGAAAAAAATAAATATGAAAATCTGCTCTTTTGGATTTATCGACAGAAATGCACCTCCTACACGTACAGTGAATTTTATCTCGATCGGAAACTGCCGATTTTCGCGGATTTGACCAGAAATTTGGGATTTGGAACCACTGTGCGCTGGAAAGATGAATTTTGAACCCAAAGAAAGGAATTCTCAACAAAACTTTCAAATTTTGGATAGAGCAGACAGATTCTCTACAAAACAGGTAAATTTCGAAACCAAATCTTTATTGCTAAAATTTGCTACCAAATGCATCAATATTCATATGAATGGTATAACTTTTAACCAGGAATATGAGTTTTTCAATCATGTTTAACGATGCATTCAACTTTCAAATTGACTGATTTTTGTTAATTTTCAACGAAAAAGAAAAATTTTTCTTCAAGTAGATCGATGCTTAATCATACATATTTTGGAGCAAAGAAACCTAAGAAGAAAAATGAATTTTTATTCAAACTTTGGATGTCAAATAATTACATGAAATTTGAAAATGCTGCCGAAACTGTATAGATATGTTATTATTTACCGATAGAATTCAGAATAACTGCCAATGGCAAAGTGTAGAATAGGGTACAAATTCGCATCCCTATCATCGTATTAAAAAACGCAACCGATTAACAAATAATTTTTTCAACAGTGAAGCTAGTAAAATACAAACAAAATTTTAGAATATGTATTCTGGAATATACTAGAAATTGATTCTTTGAGTGCATAACACATAAAACACAATACATCCAAAAAACAGTGTCATGAAGTCCACACAAGTGTTCCGTTTCTAATTCAAGGTAAAGTAAGAATAATCAATTTGCTGGCTCATCGAAACAGTATAATGATCAAATAAAGTAAGAAAAAATACTCTCGAAATATCTTTTATGATTGCCGTGACGTCAGTTATACAGACAACCCTTGTTGACTTTCGCTAAATCAGTATTTATAGAAGTAAAGTTTACCTGCGAATCAAAGGAATAGGATTTCTAGAGACATGTAATTGATATTAATTTAATGCTTGAGCAAAGTTTGAAAAAAAAACTAAACTCTCATCAAACACGACTTGGTTGGTCCATCAGCCGGTTTACCGACTAAACTCAACTTGGCCGATTCGAGATCGTCTGCTGCAGCAATTGCCAGAAGCACCCTCAGAACCAAACCGGAACCGGGACTGGGACCGAGTACGCGCTGATTGGCCAAGAGTCCAACCGGACCGGCGAACCGCAACCGAGAACAGCTTGTCTAAAGGCCAATTCAGACTAGCCGTTGTCGGTTGCGGTTCGCCGGTTCAGTTGGGCTCTCGGACAATCAGCGCGTACTCAGTCCCGGTTCCGGTTTGGTTCCAGCATTTAGGTTCGATTCTAATTTCAACCGTGTTGTTCGGAACCGTAGCCAATGAGAGCGCTCACTGAAGCCGCGAGGCTTGTTGCACGTCACTTCAATCTATGAGCCGCGTATGCGTGAGAATGATATTTGTTGAGCTGAATAGGGGCAGTGTGAGCTGCATTGGTCAACCGAGAACCGAACCGGACCGGCGAACCGCAACCAGGATCCGCTAGTCTGAATTGGGCTTAAAGGCCACTAGCTGTTCTCGGTTGCGGTTCGACGGTCCGGTTGGACTCTCGGCCATTCAGCGCGTACTTGGTCCCGATTCCGTCCCAGTATTTAGGTTCGATTCTGATTATAACCGTGCCGTTCGCAACCGTAGCCAATTAGAGCGCTCGCTGAAGCCACGAGGCTTGTTGCACGTCACTTCAATCTGTGAGCCGCGTTTGCGTGAAAATGATATTTGTTAAGCTGAATATGGGCAGTGTGAGCTGCATTGTTCAACCGAGAACCGAACCGGATCGGCGAACCGCAACCAGGATCCGCTAGTCTGAATTTCCAGAGAAGAAGATAATTTTCTACGAAAAATTGATTTTTCTACAGAAAATGTAAAGTTTCGACAGAATTATCGAATTTTCAGTTCGGAAAGGCAAATTTTCATTGAATTGTCGAGTTTTTAACTAGAAAAGATAAATTCCCCACTTGAAATGAAACTGTTTAATTTTCAGTTGAAGCCATTCATTTTCAACAAAACTATGAATCTTAAGGTATAATGATGAATCTTCAAATGAATAGATGTATTTCAAGCGGAGCAGTTACATTTTCAACCAGAGGTGAATTTGAAATTGAAATAATGCACCTTTGACAAAAAGTTTGAAAGTAAAAGAGGATGCATTCGCAATGGATAATGTAAACCAGTTATTTCCCTGTCAAATTGGAATGTAGCTTTGACACAGCTGCTCGTCTGCCTTTCCATTATTAACGAAATGTGCACTGCATATTGTATCGTTCGATTTTGGCGTCCAAGATGTCCCGCTACAAGATCAATCGATATTAGAATAATTAGTATCGATAATTGAACAACGCACGTCTATAGCTGTCAGTCATTTGAGTAAGGTTATGTTGCTTACTTTATTTTTTTTAAGGCAGCGATCCATCCTTCTCTTTGATTTACTCAATGAGATGATCGGGGGAATTTATCAAATTTTAATTAACTATTCGTGACGGTCTTTCGACAATCAGTAACACAACAACTCGTATGAACAATGTCATTTGTGTCTTACAATGCAATAAAACGTAAAAGTCCCCTGCTTTATTGCATACTTAAGCCACCCCGAGCGCTTCGATAGTTTCGCTGTCCCCCTCCATCCATCAGCCCATAGCGAATTACAACCGACAAGTTCAATAAGAAGCTGACAGGCCGCATGGCCTCAGCGAGCGCTCTTTTTTACTACGGTTAAGAACGGCACGGCTGGAATTAGAATCGAACCAAATGCTCGAACCGGAACCGGGACCTACCCAATCAACTTTCGCATTCAGCTCGATGGTCGGACCTAGAAGCGCATCGAATTTGTCAACGTTTGGCTATCTTCCTAGTCTTCTCTATTTCCAACAAAATTACACAGGTTGTTCTACATCCGAAGACGTATTTAGCCTCCGTTCACACAGTAAGCTCAGCAGCTCGGCCTCTTGCACCAAAGACAGAAGCTAGGAAATCTTCACAACGATTTTTGTCCAACCAAAAAGTCTTTTCATCTCAACTATCATCATAATCGTGCCTTTAGCACTTGAGACGGAGCACCGTGGGGACTCTAGTTTCAATACTACGGTGGAAAAATTTGCATCAACCTACAGAATCTCCAGCATCATCATCGTGAACAGTCCTCTACTCCGTCTACCGAATTTGAGCAGCATTCGACATGGATACTAACTGGGTGGATGACCGGACATCAAGTTTAATAAGGCATCTGTGGCAGGATTCAATTGTGGTCAGCCACACTTGTGAGGCCACACAATTAGATTTGACAGAAAACGCCCTCTGGTAGTCGGAATGGCTACTAAATCAACTGGTAATGTCAGCTGGATGGTGGTCTCTAGTTTTGTCACATCAGTGCAACTAGGAACCTAACTCATCAATCATAATTCTAGCCTGATCACCTATAACTTATGTCTGACGACACAAGAAAACGCAATCCTTCTGGAAATAATGCCAATGTGGTAAAGGCGCATCGTATCGCTCAACGTTCGAATATCATCCTAGTTTACTCTTTTCCCAGCAAAACTCAACAGATTCCCTCCGTTTACATAGTGGATGCAACAGCTTGAATAAGATTCGTTTCGTAGTAACGCACAGCAACTTGGCCTCCTACCCTGAAGCCGCGTGAAATGGACCAACTAATCTGCTTGTCACAATTTTCATTATAACCGTGCCTTTAGTCACTTAGGAGGAATCTTTAGCACCAACATTGCAGATCATCCTTTGCTCTGCTTATCGGAGTCAATCGACATTAGGCGCGGACACGAACTGGATAAGTGACCGAGCGAAAAGTTTTTTAAGACTTCTGAGGCAAACTTCACTTGGGGCTTGCCACACTGACGCGCCTATACAATTGAATCCGAGGCAAAACGCCAGTAGCCAGAGTAGCTATCGAAGTACCTTCTGAGGACAGCGTCGATGTTTGTTTCCAGTTTCGTCCAATGGCGCAACTAAAAACCTACCTTATCATCACTATACCCTAATTCACCTGTACCCAGAGACACTGTCTTGCCATTTGTCAATTCCCTATGCCCAAGAAACTACTAGAGTGTGCAATGTGTTTAATCCGGACTCCCTGTTTACTAGATTTAGCAACTCGTTGATTATAGCGACCTAAGGCTCAAAGTTTATCCACAAGTCGACAGTGACCGATAGTCCCTTAGATTTCTTCACGAAAAAAGCAGTCACGTGACTATCGAGATTTGCTTCCATCCTAATCTTTCTTCACACGCCTCTTTCTTGAGCACTGACGGGGAAAACGACCCTTTTCTTTGCACTTGAACCACTTGACATACTTCCGGTCTCTCAGTTTCTAGATGCTCTTCCCATTACTCGAGCTCCTTTACGAATCGGCCTCTCTTGTAAATTTCTAAGAGTTTGTTTCTCTCTGTTGACACTGTCCGACTCTTTTTGAAACGTCGCGTTCTTTATTGATAAATTCACGATCACTTCTACCATGATGGTAATATTTGATATATTCAACCCACATCCAGTAGTAATGCGGCCATGTTCTGCTCTGCTGAGATGTGTTCCACCATCGAGTCTCCTGGAGTCATACGATATTCGCCATATTTTTACGTTACTATCCGACTATTTGACGCAGATTTTTGTTCGTGTATCATGTGGAATTGTTTCACATTTCTTCATCCGTAGTCCCTACTAATGGTAGTCCCAGCTGCTTGCATTCTGCCGACAATGGGATTAAAAACTTTGCGCGGGCATTGTATATAATCCAGAGTTTTCCTGCTGCTTGATGGGCTGCGCCCATCAGCCTCTTTCTTATACCCTTCACCACATTCGCTATACCATGCGCCATTTTCCCATCAGACATTTCGAATTCTACTGATTCGAGAACACGGAAAAGTTTGAACGAAAACGGACGTGCACCAAAGATGGCTAACCTTGCGTCCTGCGTTTTTTGAAAATTCACTCACTTTCACACAATCCATGCTCACTTGGGGCGGTTGGGCCCATAACCAATCGCAGCAAAAAATACAAGAATCACTCGTCCTTGTAAAGATTATTACCAAAGAACTGAACTCTCGTCAAGGACGACATGGTTGGTCAATCTGTTAGTTCACCGACTGACCTCAACATGCATCATTTTCGAACATTAAAATGAATTCATTTATCAAAATTGAATTTTAGAAGAAATAGTTCAATTTTACACGGAATTGTTGAATTTCTAATACAGATTGATGAATTTTCAGAAAGACAGGTAAATGTTTTCCGGAAAAAATACATCAATTTTGAGCCGAATATCTAGAATTCGTTACTAGAATTCTCAACAGAAAATGCAACTGTTTGATATTTAAGTAGAAGATCAATTCCTAACCCGAAGTCGAAGTTTTCAGTGCAATTAAAAAAATAATTCTTTGAGAGAGCAATCAAATTATTGGTAGAAAAAGGTGGACTTTAAAGATAAAGTATAACATGTGTCAACAATAGCGTCTCATCTGAAACTTCTGATGAAATGGATGAATTTCAAAACCGAACAGCCTAATTCTTCCAACAGGTAAATAAGTTTCCAATCATACACATATTTTTTCAGAAGAATCGTTGAATTTTTAAGTCAAAATGACAGGTTTCCTACAAAACAGTTCAATTTGCAAACTAGAATCATCAGTGTCCAGAAGATTGAAGATTCAATCTTCAAACAAAAATATGAAATATTAGCGAAAGAGTTAATTTCTATTGGCACGATAAAAGTTAGATTCCAGAACTAGATATCCTAATTTTTCTACCTAAATACATAATTTCCAGAAAAATGTTGAAACTTTGACGTCTGAAAGACGAATTGTCCACAAAATAATTGAATTAACTATCAAAAATTTATTTGAAAGAAGTCAATTTGCTACCAAATGGTTCATTATTGGAATAAATAGTCCGATTCGCTCTAGTGGTTGAAATTTCACTCAAAGATATCAATTTTCTGAGAAGATGTAGACAGACGTTTCCTCAACCAAACTCGATTCTAAACAAAAATTTTGGAATTTTGAAGTCAAAAAGTAAATTATTTACGAAACAGTTAGACCTTTATTCCAAACAATTAATTTGTTGTAATTAGATAAAGAAATCATTCATAATTCTGATATATACATAAATTTGAAGTCAAACTATTGAATTTTTAAGTATATAATTATTTTTTCAACAAAATACTCGAATTGAGACTA
The DNA here is from genome assembly GCA_011762715.2 of Neuroterus valhalla. Classification (NCBI taxonomy): domain Eukaryota; kingdom Metazoa; phylum Arthropoda; class Insecta; order Hymenoptera; family Cynipidae; genus Neuroterus; species Neuroterus valhalla. The sequence continues at coordinate 4,418 of WSXT02233215.1, read as the reverse complement.
AATCGTCGACTTTTTAACGATAAACAAGAATCGTTTGTTCCCAAGAATAATGTTATTCTACGATATGAATTTTAATTTGAGCATTCTTGAATTAAAAAAAATTATATAACACTTAGAAATGCTTCTTAAACTATCTAGATATGTTAATATTTACCTATATAATTGAGGAAAATTGCTAACTGTGTAGTAAATGATAGGATGGCCATGAGTGTCTTCATCGTTTCATGAATGAATGCAAGTTATTGCGTTGAATTTCCCAACAGTGGAGCTACTTATTGTTTTGAAGAACTTTAATTTATACCAGAGATGATTATATTTAATACATCACATATAAGACACTATAAATCCAAAAAACAGTGTCATAAAATTTTATCGAATAAAAAAGCGCGTTTATTATGCAAGGTGAGGTAATTGCAGACAGAAGAAAAGTCCATTCAAAAAAGTATTTTGCTCAATTCATATGATCCATTTTCCCACTCATCTAATTCGTTTATTTAAAAAAGAGAAGACCTTGATTTTCCGAAGCATCATTCACCGCATTCAATTTTGCTATATGTATCTAGCGTGTCGACATCTACTGAAATTTATCATTCCAAATATTCAAAGTTTGTGATCCAAAAAACTCATTTACATCAAAGATATTGATTTCAAAGACACAATCGGTAAATATACTGAGGAAATCAGCATATACATAATTGGATAAACATTGCATGAAATGTCGAATATACTTGGCTGAAAGAAAAAAATGTATGATTTCTTCGGTTTATTTGAGAAAATGTTTCAAATGGAAGCTTCAGAAATGATCATGGGGAATCATGACAAAAATTACTAACATTAAAAAACGAGAGATTCCATTATATAATTTATACAATTATTTATTTATTTTAGAGGATGTTTAACGAAGCCTCCAAATGTTTAGAGTCCAAACTCCTTCATCAAAATATGAAAAGACCAATTTCAATAGTTGGTCAATGATTGATAACTAGTAATTGTTGAATTACAAAACGATTATTCCCGTTTTTGAGCATTTATATTATTATTGATTCTATTTATATAATGACTGCACCCTACTTTATATTTTTACGTTTTAGTTTTCACTTGACCATTTATTCCAACTTTTAATGCCAAATAATTTTCATTACCTGAAATATCATGATGTGATAATAAAAATACAGAAATTATGACGTCTTTGTTTTACGTAATGATATTTATTTTGTTAATCTCAGTTTCAAACGAATGTGTCTCTAATTGCCGATTTCTACATAGCGTTTTCAGATCCTTGTAACTAAACAATGTTCAACAGATGACAAGTTTCTATCGTATTTTCAATTTTGATGAATCACGTTTCAGGTCTGACGTATTTGAAAATAAATAATTGATCCAAGTATTTCCACATAGGCGGTTTTCGGCTCTAAAAATCTGTTACCAATAATTACCAACAATCACCGATATTCGGGAATTTTCAAAATGTGAATCATTTCGAAATTGAATACTTTTCGAATCCTTTGTTCAGATTTCCATAATTGAATAAAGTATCCCAACAGTTATTCTGAAATACATGTTTCTCGACTGACTCTTTCGATTTCACAGCCCTAAAAAAAAGAGTGTATTGGTCCAAGAATGTTAGTATTTTGAGGAAACATTTTTTTTACAAATAACATGACTCTTTGAATTAAAAATTGGCAAGAAGTATAGTTCAACGTGTTTTGTGTTGAGGTTTCCGAAACAACAATCTATTTATTTTGAAAACTTGAGACAACTCACTGAAAATGCCAATATTCTTATTTGTGGTTATTGTTGTTTGTTGATAATATTATTATTATCCGTCAAAAATTGATCGTTGGTTATCTCACATGGTGTTTAATCACCGGAATGGATCTCAACCCATCCGAAATCGTTCCGATTCAAAAATTTCTTCCGAAACCTGTCCGATCTAATCTGAAAACTGTACGGAACGAGTATGGATTTGACAAGCTGAGTCCGAAGTCTGTCCGGACAATAAAGTTCAACTCCGAAAAGAGTCCGCTTCCATCCGAAATAAGTCCGGAGTTTAGAACATGAAATTATTTTTGTTTAGGTGAAAACGGAAGGGGTCCCATTAAATCCGGAATCTGTCCGTTCGTAAACATTCACTCCTGGAATAGTCCAGCTCTATTCGAAATCAGTCCGGAATTCGGAACCTGAGATTATTCTTGTTAAAGTCAGAACGGAAAGTGGTCCGATTGAATCCGAAATCTGTCCGTTCGAAAACATAGATTCCGAAATTAGTTCGGCTCTATTCGAAATCGGTCCGGAATTCTGAACCTTAGATCATTTTCGTTAAAGTAGGAACGGAAAGTGGCCTGATTAAATCCGAAATCTGTCCATTCGAAAACAGACTCCGGAATTATTCCGGCTCTATCCAGAATCGGTCCGGCATTCAGAACCTGAGATTATTTTGGTGATAGTGGAAACGGAAAGTGGTCCGATTAAATCCGAAATTTGTCCGTTCAAAAACATCGACTCCAGAAATAGTCTGGCTCTATCTGAAATCAGTCCAGAATTCAGAACTTGAAATTATTTTTGTTAAAGTAAGAAACGGAAAGTGATCCGAATAAATCCGAAATCGGTTCGTTCAAAAACACTGACTCCGTAAATACTCCGGTCCTATCCGAATTTAATCCGCGTCTTTAAGTTGTAATCTATGATGGAATAGGTGATTGAAAAAAAAAGAAAAACCTATAGACATTTTTCAATTTTATTGAATTTCAGTTTTGACCTTTTTAAACAGAATATTTTCCTGTTTTTACTTTCATTTTGGAAGTTTTCTAAGACAAGTTATCAAGCATTTGGTTTTTAAAATTATAAAATTATCATCAATGTTGATGAATTAAGGAATAAATTAATCGGACCCAATGAACTTTCTACCACTTAGGTCATATGAATGTTTTCATTCCCATCTCTCATAATGTTCTGTAGATTAATGGAATATCGCCCGACTGCTGCCCCGAAGACGCGTGTTCGATTCCTGCCAGCTTTGTTTTCCACTAACCGGATTTTTCTATTGCAACTTATAATTTAATAATATCATATGTTTTCAAAGTACACAAATATGTAATTTCAAATGTTGTCAATTCCGAATTTAAATTGATATGAAATTATGTTAAATGTATAATACGGTCCCAGTCAGAAATTGACAGTTGGCCCAACGTTGGCCCAACGTCAGTACACATTATTTTGATCAACGCTTGGAAAACAACGTTGGCTCAAGGTTGGAATGATAACAATAATTTACGTCAGCCCAACGTTATTTACCAGCATAAGAACAATATCGTTCCCCAGTGTCAGGATATCACTGTATACCAGAGTCGAGCCTACGCTGGCAACCGACATTGAAACGGTATTATACGTGAGTATACGATCAATGCTGGCAACGGATGTTGGTTTGACGTTCAAATGATAACAATGATTTACGTCATCCAAACGCTGTTTACCGATGCTGATCCGATGTCATTTACCAATCTAGTAAGCCGTTTGGGGGAGAGTGTTCAAACTGCATTGGCATAGGATATGCATAAAAATCATCGGCAAAAATCGTTTCAATCACTATGGCAAACAATGTCAATTTGGAGTCAGAATAGAAAAAATATATGTCAGCCCAACGTTGTTACCCAGTATTGAACCCACGTTGGTATCCGACTCTAGTTAGACGTTAGCTACACAGAGAAATCTTCGTTAGTATTATACATGAAACATATTTTCATATTAATCTGATTTTGGAATTGACAACACTTGAAATTATATATCTGTGTATTATGAAAACATTAGATATGATTAAAGTATAAGCTGAAACAGAAAAATACCGAAAACTGAAAACACCATGTGAAACACACATGAATCCGTTGATCGGCATTAACCCCATTACACAAAGTATAAAATGTCTATAATATACATCGTAATCCTACATATAATAGTAATTTTTCTTGCATAGTTAGTATATTATGTTATTTGAAATACTTATTACTCCTTTTTTCTTCGTACAATTTATTAATTTCTCTACTAATTATTCCTATATCAGATTTTACTACAGAAAATATTCAAGCCTGATATTATCAAATAGGAAACCTTCTTATAAAAATAGTACAACTCATCATTTGAATAATTTAATTCCGAAATTTCAGCGTTTTGTCCCAATTTCCTATCTTTCTTGGTAATTTTTCTAACTTAAAGTTTCTCAGTGTACCAATATAGAAATGATATGTCTAGTACCCATGTTCTCAAAAATATCGATAGTTTGTATTTAGTCAGCATGGTTAATGAATAAGTCAATTGAATCAGGAAAACTCGGAGCGATTAGGCCATTTCAATAGTAATGCATATTATTTTTCATAACAACTCTATTGAAAACGAGATTTTCAGTGCTCGTAGAGCGTGTTGAA
>WSXT02233214.1:8756-31186 GCA_011762715.2 Neuroterus valhalla | reverse complement strand
ACCTCAGGGGCCTTCCCTCTATCCGCAACCTGGGGACGCGCTACGTAGTGGTGATAGGTACCCACCAAGTAGGTTGGCACAATAACTTTCGAAAAAACGGATATCATAGATTGGCCTTCACAACACTCTTTTAGTGTAAGAAACTGAGTTTTGAAAATTTTTAAGACCATTTCTTGCAAGATTCGAAAACTCTATGAAAAGTTCTTTGTAGTATTGGGAAATTCGAATAATTGGTTCCCAAGACTTTTTTCGATAAAAAAAGAATTTCTACTGTTATAGCATGTTTAAAAATACAAACGAAAATGAAGATAACAAGCAAAAAATGCACGATATGAAAAGAAGTCAATGAAAGAGACTCTTTTTCAGTACCTTGCAAGATTCTCATAACAACTTTTTGAATTTTCTTGAGAAATCGAAATTTTACCCCAAAAAATTATGAAAGATAGAAAATTCCATTGTTTCGTCGACCAATGCAAGATACAGAAAAAGAGAACAGAACAAATATCCTGCAAACAAAACAGGTCTATAAATTCGTTAGGTAGAACTTGTTCATAGGACAAAAAGTTTTTGTTTCATTCGTAAAAAACAACATTGAAAAAGAATAAATAGAATCTTCGGATAAACGATACGAGCTATGAAAAAAAAGATAGACAAAAGTTATTCGATGTTAAAAAACAACAAATATGTGATCAATCGTTCTTAAAGGCTACGTAGTTTCCATTTAAATCGGAAAAAATAACTATGAGAATGAAATAATAAAATTTTCGAAAAAATGACGAAGGCAAAGACTGAAGATTGATAGAGAAAAGTTGTTCTCGTGGAAAGGTCTATAAATTTGTTATCACTTTCACAATTGGGCGATTAATTTTTGTTTCCATCGCGGAAATTAAAATAATACATTGAGAAAATGAATTTCTAGAAAAAAAACATATGAAAGAAATGGAGCGACAAAACTTCTCTTCTTTTTCGGAAAAATGCTGATCGGATAAGAGCATTCTAATAGCGCCAGAAGTTTTTAGGTCAGAGAATCCTCGCCAGAAGCGATCGGAACTGCCGAAAAAATCGTCCGGAAAAGCTGATATGGTACACGAGAAAAATCCTCTGGAAAGTGGGACCTGCACCTCAAATAAGAGCGGTTTAATAGTTCCAGAAGTTTCCTAGGTCGAAAAACCCTCGCCAGAAGCGATCGAAGGTGCCTGAAAATTCATCTGAAAAGCTCATCTGGTACACACGTGGAACTTTTTTTAATCGAATTTTGGGGTCTCAACTAAGAGTGGTGCGAGAACGCCAAAAGTTTTCCAGGTTGGAAAACCCTCACCAGAAGCGATCAAAAGCGCCGTACAATTCATCTGAAAAACCTCATCTGGTACACGCGTGAAACTTTTCTTACTAGATTTTTAAGGTCTCAACTAGGAATGGTGAGATAACGCCAAAAGTTCCCCAGGTCGGAAAACCCTCACCAGAAGCGATCGAAATTGCCGGCAAAATCATCTTGGAAAACCATATGGTACACGAGAAAAATTTTGTGGAAAGTATGGCCTGCGCCTCAAATAAGAGCGGCGTGATAGTGCCAGGAGTTTTCCAGGTCAGAAAACCCTTGCCAGAAGCGATAGAAATTGTCGGAAAATTCATCTGAAAAACCTTATCCGGTACGCGCGTGAAACTTTTCTTTACTAGATTTTTGGGGTCTCTACTAAGAGTGGTTCGATAGCGCCAGAAGTTTTCCAGGTCGGAAAACCCTCGCCAGAAGCGATCGAAAATGCCGGCAAAATCATCCGGAAAAGCTGATATGGTACACGAGGAAAATCCTCTGGAAAGTGGGGCCTGCACCTCAAATGAGAGCTGTGTAATAGTTCCAGAAGTTTCCCAGATCGGAAAACCCTCGCCAGAAGCGATCGAAGGTGCCAGAAAATTCATCTGAAAAACCTCATCTGGTAAACACGTGGAACTTTTTTTACTAGAATTTCGGGGTCTCAACTAAGAGTGGTGCGAGAACGCCAAAAGTTTTCCAGGTCGGAAAACCCTCACCAGAAACGATCAAAAGTATCGGAAAATTAATCTGAAAAACCTCATCTGGTACACGCTTGATACTTTTCTTACTAGATTTTTAAGGTGTCAACTAGAAGTGGTGCGATAACGCCAGAAGTTTCCCGGGTCGGAAAACCCTCACCAGAAGCGATCAAAAGTATCGGAAAATTCATCTAAAAAACCTCATCTGCTACACGCGTGAAACTTTTCTTACTAGATTTTTGAGGTATCAACTAGAAGTGGTGCGATAACGTCTGGATTTCCCCAGGTCGAAAAACCCTCACCAGAAACGATCGAAATTGACGGCAAAATCATCTGGGAAAACCATATGGTACACGAGAAAAATTTTGTGGAACGTGGGGCCTGCACCTCAAATAAGAGCGGCGTGATAGTGCCAGGAGTTTTCCAGGCCAGAAAACCCTTGCCAGAAGCGATAGAAATTGTCGGAAAATTCATCTGAAAAACCTTATCCGGTACACGCGTGAAACTTTTTTTTACTAGATTTTTGGGGTCTCAACCAAGAGTGGTGCGATAGCGCCAGAAGTTTTCCAGGTCGGAAAACCCTCGCCAGAAGCGATCGAAATTGCCGGCAAAATCATCCGGAAAAGCTGATATGGTACACGAGAAAAATCCTCTGGAAAGTTGGGCCTGCACCTCAAATAAGAGCGGTTTAATAGTGCCAGGAGTTTTCCAGGTCGGAGAATCCTCGTCAGAAGCGATCGGAAGTGCCAGAAAATTCATCTGAAAAATCTCATCTAGTACACGCATGAAACTTTTTTTACTAGATTTTTGGGGGTCTCAACTAAGATTGGTGCGATAATGCCAGAAGTTTTCCAGGTTGGCAATCCTCGGTAAAAAATCAATGAAAATCGACATTGATGTGAAATGAAAAGTGTTCGCATTCGGCTCCATCCAAGATTATGTTGGTTTGCTCCATTCAAAATATCTGTTTAGGATCCACAAAATTAAAAAAAAATCATTAGGATACGATAAAAACCCGCTTAAATACAATCATTTCTTATCACGCGCGTGATTTTATACCGCCTACTCATTTTCTGCCGATTCGAGCCGCGACCGCCGCACAAAACGTGTCTCTAAGTTTTTATTTCTGTAAATTCATTCACAGCGCCAATTATCAACTGATTTTGACCAATTTTTTCAAAAAGGTCTGGGAACAGTTGTACTTCCGGGTAAAGTCGCTCAGTGATTATTCTCGACTCATGGCACCCAAAGATTGAGAACTGAATGTTCAAAACCACCTACAGGTCGCAAATCTTGACCAAATCAAACCGAATTCGATCAGAAATGTTTGTAAATGAAATTCAAATAGACTAACGAAGTCAAACTTTGGAAAACACTTTGTTAAAACAAGTAGTTCAAACAGTTATTGCTAAATTTGCGATATATTACAAAAATTTTGGGAAACCGTATAAATACAACATAAATTAAAAATTAAAAATATTTTTCGAAGATGTAATATGAAATACGAAAAGCATTTACAGAATAAGTGACCAAGTAGTGAAAATGACCTAAATAATAAATCCAATAATTTTTCAAATAATTTATTTGTTCCAACAGATAATGTCGAAACAATTCACTTAATACTGAGAACAAATTTGTTGATATACGATGAGATTCAAAAATAGTACTTTTTAAAAAATACAATTTGTTATAAACTGAAAATGAATTTGGGAAAAATAATTCGTTTCAACAAACAATGCCGTATTTGTATTATTGATTTCCTTATAGACGCTTAAAGCCTCATGAGGATTCAATATAGATCATGAAAAATGAAGTATTTAGTTATATGGTTGTGACAAATTGTATTTTAAATAAAAAAATACTGTTTCGCACATATTAATTAATCGCACAAAATTAATAGCAAATTTGAAATCAGCTACGCTTTAAACACCTTAAATTCTTCATTTTTTATCTAGTTCATGACTGGAAATCTGATATTCACGAAAAGGTTATACGATAAAGTTTTAGAAGAACTTGATTTCAGTATATTTTGTTGAATAAGATGTTTAAACATTTTATTTTAAAGAATTTGGATTTGTGAGTCTTTTTGTGATTCAATCAGAAACATTTCTGGTAGACTCCTCTCTTAGTGCAGATAAGATTTCAGAATTCGGAAGAAATGGAAAATGGATAAATGGTTGAGGAATTCTCGTGAATGTATCCCGAACCCGCAGAAAGCCTATGATTCTCACAAATTCTGTAAAAAATCTTCTGAATAAGTTTATTGGTATAAATAAGAAAAGGAAATATCCCCTGAAGCGATTTGCAGATATATTATTTATATCACAGTCGAATTTCTTTACACTTTCTTATAAAATGTATAAATTGGGACACGACAAACAGAAGTAATAAATTTCATTCACTCCAAATTGGAGGAACCTTGGTCATGACTATGATTATTCTTCCGAATCAAGGTTGTCACCTAGTTCAAGCTCAAAAACAAGGAAAGAATTTATTCTTAGCGGATTACAGACATTTTTCGAAGCGATTTGTAAAGTAGAACATCCAGTGACCTCAGTCTGTTCGACTATATTATGACAGAGATAACAATTCCATGAGCAGGTACAGCAATAGAGTTTTTCAAGGCCTCACTTAAATATTTAGATTTTTCTATTCTCTTCGGATAATTCATTAAATAAGATTTTGGAATTGAAAATTCAATTCTTTGGATGTCCAACTATTTAATTTTATACGTTACTTTCCCTCGTTCTTATTCTCTAATTTTTTCAGATGTTGCCTACCCTGTTCATAATTTTCCATGTCGATCCTCTCCAAGATTTCTTCGGAATTCTGTGCATGAAAATTCAGATATGATAAATTATATGGAGGAGTAAAAAGGACCTTTTAGAAGGAAATAAGGGAAAATTTTAGATATTAAATTAATTGGTATTGATTATAGTCATTCCACGCTTTGAAAACCAGTTCCCGTCCGACCACTGAAATTAGGCAGCGTTGAACGTGGATAGTACATGGATAGGTAAGTGTCCGGAAATACCGCGTGCGATTGGCATGTTGGCGGAAGACTGGTTTCCTTCCGTGCATCGAACCTAACTTATTATGGCTCTTCACGAGTTACGCTATATTCATTTTTTTCCAACCCCTCTAGCTGCTTATTCTTCATGTCTCCATCATTCCTCTAGGTCCTCTGTAAAAAATTTTTCCTGACATATCCTTGCTATCCACTCACCTCCACACCTAATTTTGGTTAGTTTCCTGCCTCTCCTGCTTCCCTTCTCAATCATGCTTTGCATTATCTCTTTCCTCGCTCACCCTAATCTTTATTCCTTAATTTCTCTAGCTCTCTCATCTTATTTATTCTTCATTCTTCCAGGCCCTTCTCCCTCAGAATCTTCTCCGCATTCTCTTGTTATCCTCCCCTCTCCCCCTTCATTTCCATTTATCGTCTCTTCTCAACATTCTTCCTTTGAAATTTCTAAACATCTAAAAAATTTCGGTTATATTTCTTGTTTTCACACTTAACTTTTCTCTTGATCAATTGTATCTTAGTTCCTCTATCGTGCCACTATATCATCTTCCATTCTTTATCCCTTTTCAATTGCTTGTAGTTAACATATATCATTATTCTACTTTAAGCATATTGAGGAAATCTCATTTCATCTTCCTGACCCTCGCGTTAACTCTACAGCCCTTCTTACCCTTTTTAAAAATTTTTGTACTTGTGTCTCTCCAACTCTATTTCTTATCCTTGCCTAATTTTCTCTCCTTCCATCCCATACATCTTGCAACCTATACAAGTATCCATTCCCTCTGACCACACCTCACCATACTGACCATATTATCGTATGAAAGAACTTTCCAATCTATTTTTAACCCTTTTTCCTATTCCATTTTCCTCTCTTATTCTTGCACGCTCTGCTTATATTCTCCCTAATATGACCCATAATACGTCCCTCATATATTACTCTAGAGGGTCCGTAAATAGTCAATCAGCCCACCGTCGTTGCTAGAATATCGCTCGTGAATAAGACGGTCTGAGGTGTTCGGAAAGGGACACTCCCTACGCCCTTTTTTCGCACAGAACGATTTATGTTTAGGTCTCAGCACGCGCGTTGATAGTCCAATGCCGTTTGACAGCAACGCCCAAAACCTGACTATGTGCGGAATGCCAGTGCATATCTCTCCTTCTCTGAATCTAGCATCTACATTTCAGAAAAAATTGCTCAAACCACGCTCGAAAAATCAGTTTCCCATCCATCACTGAAGTTAAGCAACTTTGAACACGGCTAGTACTTGGATGGGTGACCGTTCAGGAATACCGCGTGCTGTTTACATGTTGTCAAGAGACTGGTGTACTCCCGTGTATCGAACTCAACTGATTATGACTCTTTACGAGTTGCGCTTATCCCGCGAAGGACTATGGCTTAAAGGTCTAAAAAGAAGAAGTAGAAAAAGCTCTAACACTTAGAGCTAACCAAAAATGTTTCTTATTCATTTCCCTAACCTATTCATACTTCTTTCCTTCTGAAAATTTCTTCTAGGCCCTTCTGGAACCTTCTCTTTATTCCCTCTTGCTCCGTAGATTTGTTTGTCACAAATCCAATGAAATGGCATAAAATAGCACCTATCATCTCCAACCTGTTTCCCATTTCCTTCTTATGAATGTTTCTTCGCTTGTGACATCTTCTCCTTCGTTATTTCCCCTACCCGCTCTGTCTTTTTCTGACCTTTTTTCTTCTGCTTCTTCGAACGTAACCATAAAATATTTGTTTCACATTAACATTCCGACTCATGATCGACTCTCTATCATATTTTCACTCTCTCTATTAACTACTTAACATGCTCCTTCCATATTATTCTGCACTGCACATTCTATTATTTTTACATTATTCTATAAAGATAAAAGTTTTGAAAATGATGGAGAGCATCTAAAAATGTCTTTCTTGGAAATTCCTAATCTTTGAAAACTTTTGTTCCTTCCCATTACTGGTGTGTGCTATCCTTCTCTCTCTTCCTTGATTCTCATGCTACCATTTCATTCATTCCTCTATGTCTTCTATACGCATTTATATACTCCACATTCTCTCTTCTCAACATTCTTTCTTCCTATCCTTAAATTTTTCCCAAATTTTTTTGCCACCTTTCTCTTTCTACCACCTTATACCATTGATTGTATCGTGATTTCCATATCGTGCCCAGTCTACCCTTAGCCTTCCTGCATAATATTTCTAATTCAACGACCATTTTGACTTTTTCTGCTTTCGTTTCCTTTCACCTCTGCTTCAAACTTTACTGATGGTTCTCCTGCCGTTTCCTACCTTATCCTGACTTATTTTCTCTCCTTAATTTTACCAAATAACCCCAAGATCATGTGCAGGAAGTTGGCACTGCCATTTCGGATTTTCTCAAAAATAATTTTGTACTGAATAGTGCTCCATTTGTGCTAATTTTTGCTGCAAAAGATTTTGTTGAAAAACAAAAATTAGAGACGCAACTCCCAAAATAAGATTTTTGAGCTAGCACCGCCATTTTTATTTTTTTAATAAAAAATTGTGCTGAGTTCTCTGAAGGAAGCACAAAATTGTGCCGCAATCCAAAAATCCCCAACATCAACCATTTTCGAAAAAAGGACAAATTTTAAAAAAGTTGTCAGCACCGCCATTTTGAAATATCTTGAAACAAAAAATGTGCTGGGTCATTTAAAAAGGGCCCGCAAATGTGCTGCCAACTGAATTCGAAAATTCGAAAAAATTCGATTGTTTTATGACAACTTTTCAGATCTCCCATATTTTCGGGATATAAATATTTTTAGATCCCAAAAAAGTGGGGTATTTTCGAAAATATGGGAAATATGAAGTTATTATAAGACAATCTTGTTGTACTCGTCGAGTACAACTCAGCTCAAATTTTTCATCCTGAAATTTTGATTTTTGACAATTCGTGGGAAATAAAAATTTTTAGATCCTAAAAAGTGGGGTATTTTTGAGTTTTTTCGAATTTACTCGACAGCACAGTACCAGGCCCTCTTAAAGTATCCCAGCATAATTTTTGTTTTCAGATATTTCAAAATGTCGGTGCTGACAACTTTTTCAAAATTTGCCCTTTTTTCGAAAATGGTTGACGTTGGGGATCTATGGTTTGCGGCACAATTTTGTGTTGCCTTCAGAGAACTCAGCACAATTTTTTCATTTTTAAAAATCAAAATGGTGGTGCTATCTCAATAATCGAAAGTTGGAGATTGTGTCTCTAATTTTTATTTCTTGGAAAAATCTTCTCCAGCACAATTTAGCACGAATCGAGCACAATTCAGCACAAAATTATTTTTGAGGAAATCCAAAATGGCGGTGCCAACTTCCTGGACACACTTCCATCCGACCACATATCCTTCCATACAGACCATACCACCGTACGACACAACCTCATTCGCCTATTCCAATATATTTTGAACCGTTCTCTCTTGATTTCTGATCATTCTTTTTATTCTCGATAGCTTTTCCAATCCTTTAAATAATACAAGTATGGTTAGATATATTCCTTATATATTATTCCTTCTATTACAAAAAAAGAATTTACATTTCAGCGAGAGAAGCGGTAACGGCACTACTTGACACTTCTAGACAATTAAAAACTATTTTTCATTCATTTTCGTAACCTTATCGTACTTTTTGTCTCTTTTGACATATCTGCTTTACTCTTCTCAAACCTTCTCTTATCCCTTCTTCCTCCGTATTTTTGTACAATACAAATATGATAAAAGGCTTCACGTTTTTATACCATTATTCTCCAGCATGTTCCCTCCATCTTTTTCAACTATTTCTCCACTTGTAATATCCTCTTCTGAGTCAATTTTCCTTCACAATTCGTTTTCTATTGATATTTTACCTGCTGCTATTTCAGACTATTCCATTGAATTTTTCTATCATTTCAACATTCAAAACCCCCGATCAACTCCATTTCTTTTTCCTTTTCTTGATGTTTCTGTGATGTTCTACACTGCGCTTCTTGTTTACTCCTTCCCATGATTTCTTTCTCCATTCTTTGACCCTGTATTCCTTTTTTTCAACCTTCATTGAATTCTTATACAACTGCATCCTCTAATAGTTTTTCTTCACTTTAACCATCATTCTCCTGTCTCAAATTCACCATCTATTTTCACTTTCCTCATCTTTTCCCGTAAATTCTTTTTCCTTCTCTACCTTCTTTTCTCTATAACGCATTAGGTTATTCCCCATATATAACTCTTTTTCATTGTAACCGTCACCATCTGTCAAAATCAGCAACTATTTCGTGAGAAAAAATTTTTTTTTCGGTAGAAGTTCAACTACTTGTTTAAAAATTTAACTTTTTCAGCTTTGGTTTGGAAATTTAAACAATTAGTAGGATATTTAGCTTTTTGTATAATATTTTCATCATTCATTTGAGCATTGAGGTATTGGGTACGAACTTACCTTCTTTGTTAAAGAATCATGATTCTGGGTTAAAAATTCAACTGTTTTGTATAAAGTTAGTCTCACTTGAATCAAAGTGAAAAGAATTTGTTTTTCTATTAATTGAGAAGTAGCACTAGAACCGTTCCGGTTTTATTGGAAATATGTGGAAACTTTTATTGACTATTCGTTTCGAAATGTATGCATTTTTTTGAAATTGTTAGCTGAATTATATCTGCTCCCTTATATCATAAGCGAAAATATTCATCTCATCTTCCAACCTCCTGGCCATCCTCCTTCTCTAATTTTTCTTCCTCAAACTTCGCAGCTCCAATTTCTACACCATCCTCTCCTTTAGCTTTATTTCTTCTCGTCTTACTTTCACATTCCCACTTACTCTCGTTTAGTCCATCTTCCTCTTTTTGCAGTCTTCCCTTCCCTCTGTTTTCCTACACTCCACTTCATTTTCTCTTCAACCTTCTCACATCCTCCATCCCAGCATCTTCTCATCAACGTTTATTCATGTCCTTCTGGTCTCACTTCTTCTCGCATCTCTTTAATCACCCTCTTCATTCTGCCTGTAATATCGCCTACCCCTCTCCTTTCTATTCATCTTAGATTCTCATTCCTCATTTCTTTGCTGGTGCCTGGTGTTTTATTGTGGTCAGAATAAAGCTTCGAAGTGAGGCCTGTAACTGTGTAGAGAAACTGAGTAAGAGGAAGCGAATGAGCATAATACGAGCATACCTACAGGGGATTGGAAACAAAAAGTTTAGGGGCAGAGAATTTGATAGCAGGGCAAATATTAGAGTTAAGCAAAAAATTAAAGAATGAATAGATAGTGAAAAATGAGGAATTGAGTTGATATAATGGAGTGCTTTTTTTTTACTCTTAATCCGTATAAATGCATCCTTAATCTACAGAATCTCATGGATTCCGTCGGATTCTCCTGAATAAGTTATGTTTCCTATTTCACTGAATTTTGAGTTGCTCAAAGTAAGAATTAATATAAATAAGAATAGGAAATACGCTTTATGCGATCGGGTGATTGGTTATATATGTTACGCCCAATTCCTCTACACTTCTTCATGGAAAATATAATTTGAAACTCAACAAACAAAAGAAAGAAGATTAAATAAGCCAGAGTTCTGCTGTCCCAAAGAAGAACCTAGTAAGTGACTTTTTCCATAGTGACTATTTTCAGGCATATCTGCGTGAGAAAATAACCCCTATGGCAAAAGTCACTTACTAGGTTTTTATTTTGGACAGCAGAGTTAGGTGAACCTCCAGCGTGACTGTGGTAATTTTTACATTCTCATTCTGAATGAGAAGGTATTGGTTTTATGCGAAAATTGACATTCGCGGAATTAATCAAATCTCCACGTTTTGAGACCCTCTGAGTCAGAAAAAATGATTTTCATGAAGGTGTCTGTCTGTAGTCTGTAATCTGTATACTTGATAACTTTCGAAAGAATGATCATATTGGATTGTGCTTTGGCAAACTTTTTTAAAACCGGAAAAGAAAGGACGAGTTCATAACCCAGCTTTTTTGGATGAAAAATCAAAGAGTAGAAGGAGCATTTTGAACATGTTTTTGGACTTTTTTTCAAGAATCCAAAATTGTAAGTACAATTTCTTGTAGAACATGAAAAGTGAAACAATTTATCCTCATAATCTTTTTCGATAAAAACAAGATTGTCAGAGTTATGGCATTTTCAAAATTCAACAATATAAAAGAAAATGAGAATTTTTAGCCAAGTAACGCAAGATTGAAAAGAATGTCAAAGAGAAAAAATGTTTCTTCTTGGAAGCCCTACAAGGTTGTGAATACAACTTTTTGAATTTTTTCAAAAAATCGAAAATTCGAATTGTGATCGCACAAAAAATTATGAAAAATAATCTGTGAACTTGATAACTTTCGAAAGAATGATCATATTCGATCGAGCTTCGGCACTCACTTCAAAGGACCAAAAATACAAGTCGAGTTTGTTAACCAGTTGTTTTGAATCAAAAATAAAAGAGGGAGAGCATTTTGAAAATTTTTTAGGACCTTTTCCAAGACTCACCAATTTTAAGTACAGTTTCTTGTAGTAGACAAAATGTGAAACAATTTAGCCTCATGATTCTTTTTGATAAAAACAAAATTGTCTTTTTGGGAGCCCTACAAGATCGTGCTTATAACTTTTTGAATTTTTGCAAAAAAATCAAAAATTCCAATTCTGATCGCAAAAAAAATTATGAAAAAAAACTTTGAACTTGATAACTCTCGAAAGAATCATCGTATTCGATCGTGCTTTGACATCCATTTTGAGGGATCAAAAATACAAGTTGAGTTCGTTACCCAGCTGTTTTGGATCAAAAATAAAAGAGGGGGAGCATTTTGAAATTCTTTTTTCAAGGGTCAAAAATTTTAAGCACGGTTTATTGAAGTAAATAAAAAGTGAAACAATTATCCTTATGATTTTTTTTTGTTGAAAACAAAATTATCAGAGTTGTGAAATTTCCAAAATTCAAGAATATAAACGGAAATGAGAATTTTAGCCAAATAACGCAAGGCTGGAAAGAAAGTCAGACAGAAAAAATGTTTCTTTTTGGGAGCCCTGCAAGATCGTGAATATAACTTTTTGAACTTTCTCGAAAAATCGAAAATTCTAATTTTTATCGCACAAAAAATAATGGAAAACAAGATACGAGGTATATAAATTAGTATTATATACATTTGAAGCATTGCAGCTAGAGATAATATAGAAAATTTATCTTTCGGACAGATTTTGATCGAGTGCGCAGCACGAGATACCCGATGAGAACGTATTCCTCAAAGCCGGAGAAGCTTTAACAAAATAGAACTCACAATCATCAAATACAGCAGCCGACATTCTACTTTTTATTTTTTTTTTAATCGTGACAACGCTTTGTAAACGATGAAAATATAGAGTTTTGCAGTTTTCAGCAGTTTTGCAATGTTTGCAACGCTCTGATGCATTACTCTGTAAACTGAATCAAGCACGTATAAAGTCGAGCGCGAAGCGCGAGATTCTTGAGAGCGAAGCAAGCCGCGAGCATAGCGCGCCATGAGAATGTGCCCGCGCAGCGGGCAGATTTTTTTTCATTCAGTTTGTCACACACCTCGATCAGAAAAAAGATGAAAATATGTTTTCAAGCGAATCACAGACATTGTTTGAAGAGATTTGTAAAACAGAACACTACTTAAGCCCAGTGTGTTTGACTATTTTATTTGAGAGATTACATTGTCACAAACAGGTAAACCAAAACATGGTTTGCGGAGGCTTTCTCACGATATTTCAGTAATTTCAAATTCTTTCCAGATAACTTGATAAATGGGGTTTCAAAATTAAAAATGAATATCTATAAACTTCTATCTATTGGATTTGGAACTCTCCCTTGTCCTTTTCTCCTAGTCTTCACTTTTTTCCTCCCTTTTCCTTGTCGATCCTTTGTTATTCATCACTTCGCACTATTTTAAACCATTCTCTCTGTCTTCACCTCCATTTCTCATAGTCAGTGTCTTATTTTTCTTCTATCCCAAGCCATGGGAAACTCTTCTCATTCTTCGATCCATCGCATTGAATACACAACCTTCTTCCTTCTAACTCCCTCGTCTTCCCCTCAAAAAATTTCTTCTTAGTTTTCCACGCCTTTTTTGTAGTTGCCAAAAATAGCAAATGGACGCTAAGGCGACAAAAGCAAAGTGCAAACAAGGGTGGAAGTGAGGATGGTGGCTTCATCGCAACGGGAACAAGAGAGACGAAAGTATTTGCAGATAGAGAAATACGGAAAGAAGAAAAAAGGATAACCATGATTAATTGAGAGAATGAGATGGAGGAAAGCAAGTTAAAGATAGGTAAAGCAGGACAGGAGAATCGTGATATGATGAAACATATAAAGGAATGAAGAAGGGGACCTTTTAGAAGCGAACAAAGGAAAATCTAAGATATAATCGATGTTTGGAAATGTAGATAATTTTTTCCAATTTTCCCCAGCGCTCCTCAAGAGTCCCATTTATTTCACGAATTAAATTTTCGGTATTTGAGATTCAAAATTAAGATAATTTTAATGTTTTAAAACTCACGACTTCGACAGTGACTTCGAATTGGAATACACTCACGAATGCGATAGGGATCGGAAATTATTTCAATAGAAACTTACACATTATTTCATGTTTTTGGGGAATCAAATATCGATGAATAGAAGAAATTATCCAGAAGCTGAATAATTTGTCATTCGGATTCATGAGATAGATCTCAACGGAGAAATGTGGATTGTTTTAAATTTTAGTTCCGAAATTTATATGCAAATTAGTATGTTGTATAATAACGATAATAGATTATATTTCCATGAACCCAGAAACTGCTGATGAAATGAAATATTTAACTCATTTTGAATATTTTTTATGACATTTTTATCTCATGAGGTATAACTTGACATATAAATTTCAAATATCTCTTATCACCTAGTAGGTGTTTCAAAAATCAATTTCCAGTTTTTGGTGATGGCATTCTCTTCAGCCATATTGTATATTCTTTTCCCTGAGTTTTTGCCTTCAACAAACATACGTAGTTTTTGGGTGCTTCGCCTACCATTTTTCCATAGCAGTCTCCTATGAAACAAAAATTTCAATAGAAATATAAGAAGAGAGAAAATACTAGTTATGCCTTCTGATCATTCTTAGTATAACGAAATCACGTTCTTTTGCGATTAATAATAAATCCGATAGTGTAAATCAGTCGAATTTCATGCAATTACCTGAAGCGATAGCTGCATCTCTCGTGACGTAATGAAAATTCTTCTGCCATGAACATTTGAATTTCTTGTCGGCTGATGTTTCTTGCCAGGCACCTTCTTAGATACAATCCTCTGTAAGTCAAGTTGGTGAATTCAATTAGCAATTAGATATCTAGACAGAATGTTTCGAGCAACATGAACAAGACCACGTGTCTTGCATATTCTGAATTGAACTAAGGGTCGTAAAACTTACTTTTAGCTTCCTCTATGGTTTTCGGTTTTTCTTTTTTATCACACTCACTACTATGCAGTAAGTAACAAAGAAAAAAAAGAGTTAGAAATTTCATTGTTGTTTTTCTCGAAGCCTCAATGTCCCAAACTGAATGACTGAATATTCCTCTAGACCTTCAGGACACTGAAGTACTCACTTTAGTAGGGATTGACTCTGGAACTTATAAAATGCTCGATCTGGATTTCGAGCAGAAGATCCAATAAGAACAAACAAATAACAAGCATATCTTAGAGTGGTTTTGAGATAGAACACTATCTGTCCTTGATTTGTTCGTCTTTTGCTAGAGAGATTCTACTTTGTCAAACAGTGAAACCGAAACAAGGTCTTCCAAGACCAACAAAGCAACTTCCGGTATTTCTCACCATTTCTGAATCTTCTTTCTCTCTCTCACTTTCTCTCTCTCAGTATGTATGTATACGATTGTTTCAAAAATAGATAAGAAGGTCAAAATATCTATTTTGAAAATTCCCAATCTTTGCCGAAGTCGCGACTTCAATAATTTCCAAAATGATTCCTGTTTCCTTTGCTTCCTTCCCTTCCTAAGCATGCTTCACATCTTCGCTGCCTCTTCCACCTTTCCTATTTATTTTTTTTAACCCCTCTAGTTGCTGATTTTTCACGTCTCCATAATTTTTCTAGCTCCCCAGTTCAAAATTTTGCCTAACATATCCTTCATATCCGCTCATCTCCTCCTTTATTCACATGCAATCATCCCATACATTCTCATTACATCTCCTATAACCGACAACAAACTCTGAATTTGATTGAATGGTTCAGTGTGTCTCTTGACACTTCCCTCGCATTTCTCCACTATTCCTTTACACACCCTACCACTATCTTAGTTATGAGGAAGGGAGGAGGGGCCTTCATCCTAAGGTGGGTTTCTTAACCATCAAGAACACCAACTCTAAGTACTAAGAGTAACCATTTCCTGTAGAGGTACCGGCACCACGACTTTCCGGAGATGAACACTCCCTTGCTAGGCAAGTGTTCACCGCGTGGGCCGCAAAAGCTTATCCAGAGTGCGAGACGGGAATCGAACTCACAACCAACCGGCGTGGGACCAAAGCGCACGCCTCAGCCCCCACGACCAACTGACCACCCTTACTCTAGATTTCCTTCCCTTAAAATTCTTCCTTCAAGGAATGAACCTTTTCAAATAATTCAGCAATATTTTCTTTTCAACTACCTCATATTATTTATTGTAACTTGATTTCCCAATCGTGCCCAATCTGTTATCTACTTTTCTCTCTAAATCCGTGAAAGTCTTTCACCTTCCTTCTTCCCATAATCTCCTTGTAACTGTTAATTGCCCACTTTCTCTC
This sequence comes from Neuroterus valhalla, assembly GCA_011762715.2. Lineage (NCBI taxonomy): Eukaryota > Metazoa > Arthropoda > Insecta > Hymenoptera > Cynipidae > Neuroterus > Neuroterus valhalla. Next base: position 15,392 of record WSXT02233214.1, on the reverse strand, counting down.
CATTTCTTACCTTATTATTGCCCATGATGCCCATCCAATAAGTCTCGCAACCTGTTTAAGAATGTATCCTCTTCGACCAAATCCGATTGGACCATTCATATCATCGTATTAAACAACCCCATTCACCTATTACAATCTATTTTAACCTTTTTTCCCCTATGCCCCATGTCCCTCTTCCGTTCCCGCATGCTTTTCTATTACTTTCTTCCAAATACCTCTCATACATTATTCCTTCTCCTTCGGAACTAGAATCGTTGAATGGAATAGAAGCGGAAGAATAAAACATTGCCTAACATTTTCAGCCAACCAAAAAATGTTTCCTTTCTGTTTTCCTAACCTAGTCATAATTTCGTTCTCTCTAAAGATCCCTACTATATTATTCTTGAACTTTCTATTATTCCCTTTTTCTCTGTACATCTTTTTCTGCTCAATATATAAAATGGCACCAACCAACCAATGTATACGTATAATCACGAACCTGTTTCTCTTTTCCTTCTCATGACTGTTTTTCATCCTTCGATATTCTCTCCACCGTCAGTTCCCCTATCGGTTTGACTTGTTTTGATCTTTTTTCCCATGTAAACATTCCAAATCCCTGATTCATTATGTTTCTCATAAAGCTCCCTTGATTAACAACTTCCGGTGCTGCTCCCTTCGTACAAGTCTTTGCAGCCTCCTCCTCAAACCTTTCATTCTTTTATCCCTCTTTTGTGGTAAATACCTCATAATGATTTTCCTAATTTTGTACATGTTATTTTGCACTGCACTTAATTTGAATTATTTTACATAGATAAAGGTATAAATAATCGAAAAATTTGTAAAAATCTTCCCCGTAATCCGTCATCTCCTCTGATTTAAGTTTACTTTTCTCCTCCCCTCTCCTCTCCTTCACAATGATGACATACATTCTCTCTTCATTTACTCTCCCTTATTTTTCTCCCTCCTCCTCAATTCCTATGCAAACATTCTGTATATTTTCCCATTTTTCCTACACACATTTACATACTTCGAATTTCCTATTCTCAACGTTCTCCCTTTAGAATCTCATCTTCCCTCAAATCTGTTGATCAACTTCCCTTCTATACTCCTTTATACCACGTATTGTAGACTGATCCCCCTTTTCCGCCCGATCCTTTGGGGGCCATCTATGAATCTCGTGACGCTATAATTCTCTAATCCCCCTCCCCCTGTAACGCTTTTCCTATTTCTATGCGGCAAGGGATTCATGGAAAGCCCCTTACCTGCTTTTTTATGTACATTTTTAATTGTTCAAGGTTTTTATATCATTTTCCTGCTATTGCTAGATCAGCAAGAATCTCTTTCCATTATTCTTGCCATCGAGTAAATTCTACAGCCCTTTTTCTATTTTTCCCATATCTTTGGAACTTCTCCTTGACAACTCTTCTCCCCTTCCCTACTCGATTTTGTCTTTCCTATTCAATCGAATTTTTTGGAGTTTCAATCTATCTTGAACCCTTTTTCCTTATATCACATCTTATGTCCACACGCTTTTCTAACCGTCTTCCTAACATATCTAGGAATGTTCATAATTGTGTGATTCCCTATTGTCTGTCTGTCTACCTGTGAGTACGATAACTTTCGAAAAAACTCTTCCATTAGATTGTCCTTTGGTATGCCTTTTCAGAGTCAGAAGCTGAAGGTCAAGTTCTTTAGCCAGCTATTTTGGGAGAAAATTCAAAAAGAGACTATTCTTCTCGAGGCTCGATAATAAGAAGCAGAGCTTCATAAAGTGAGTAATGAATGGAAGAATTTTTCTCCATGATGTTTTTTGATGAAAACAAAATTGTCAGAGTTATGGCATTTTCAAAATTCTAAAACATAAACAAAAATGAGAATTTTTAGCCAAATAACGGAAAGTATGGAAACAAGCATGGATGAAAAATGTTTTTTTTTGGAAGCCCTAGAAGATAGTCTTCACAACTTCTCGAATTTTCTCAAAAAATCGAAAAATCAAAGATCGCACGATAAATGATGAAAAATATAAAGTTCAATTTTTGGTCAAACTATGCATGGTACGGGAAAATATAAATGAACAAAAATTATGCCCCAAAAAAGATCTACAAATTTTTTAGAATATACTTTTCGATGGGACAAGTAGTTCTTGCTTTATTAGAAAAAAACCATATTGAAAAGGAAAAAATTGAACTTTCGGACGATTGTCACAAGCTAAGGGAAAAAAAAGACACAAGTTCTTTACCAGGAAAATATCTTTAAATGTGTTATCAACCTTTTTTGATTGGAATATGTGTCATGACGAAGGTAAGACAGAAAATTGATGGAGAAAAGTTGTTCACCCGGAAAATATCTATAAATTTGTTATAATTTTTCCAATTGGACGCGTAGTTTTTCTTCGATCATATAAAATAAAATAAAACATTGAAAATTAATTTTCTAGAAAAAGTAAAAGACACATGAAAAAAATTGGGCAACAAAACTTCTCTACCGTTTCTGACAAATTTTGCTTGAGTTCGCAGCACGAGACACGAGATGAGAATGTGTGCGTGAAGCCGGAGAAGTTTTAACAAAAGAGGATTGAAAATTATTAAATGAAATTAGTCGATATTTCACTATCAGGTTTTGAAAACTCTGTATATAAATGTAGGTAAGTACAAAGACCGGGCGCGTAGTGCGAGGTAGATTCATAACCATGCGCGGAAAGTGAGGCTAGTTTATCATCGAGCGCGAAGCGCGAGATCCGAGAGAAGCGCGACCTAGGCGCGCTCAAACTTGCAAGCTGCGCGCAAAGTGCGCGATGAGAATGTGTCTCATCGATGTCGATAAAGATAATTCCAAAAATTACCACGCGAAAAAATCTAGAAATCAACATGATGCAATCGAAAATCTGAAGAATTTTTAAAGGTTTGAATTTGTATACTTCAATAAAAATGTAAAACATCTTTACTTTTGAAATTCTCAGAATTATTCATTTTCAGCTCTCGGGAGCGATATTTTTCTTCATATTTCCACAATGAATAATCTTTAATAAGGAGTTTTAGAAGGTTTTTATCGATCGTTGCATATCATTTTTCATTATCACATGGAAATGAAGTTCCACGCAATAGACATAGAAAAATTGTTAATGGTAGCCCACATTCCCTTTCAACATCTGCCAATTTTAAGTTGGAGTAGTTTTTAGAGCACGTGCAATGTACGGTAACTGCTTTTTTGTTCAGCGAGACATGTTGCGCCAGCCGCCAATATAATAATTTGTAGAACCCATTTTTCTCATGAAAAATGGTATCAACTTTTTCTTGAATAAATAAAAATTGGCCTGATATATGCGATACAAGAAATCACCCCTAATTCGAGATGACGGGCAAACTGCAAAGGGTTGATGGTCGAAAACTTGAATTCAAGCTTCTTATACGGTACCCTAAAGATGGCAAAAACAATTTTTCTCACCCAATGAATTACAATAATACATAAATAGGAATCCGACTTCAAATATACTGGACTACAATTGTCCTTTAATATTATTGACATTTTACTTATGGTTTGTAACTCTTTATTTCTACCATGAAAATAATGAAAGTGCGATATTATCCCTGAAGTTATGACAATGAAGCTTGTTTTACCATGTAGCAATATTATCTGTCAGAGTTTAGTGGTCGTAAAGGATGAGAGCTGGAACAGTATTAGAGGACTTCTTGCCACAGTGAATCATTTCGCTGCGTGACTCTGTTTCATTATATATTCAAGTTTAATTGAAAATTTATTTGTTTTATAAATTTAGGTAATTTATTAAAAATATAACCATACACTTACGTATCCATAGAAAATTATCTATAATTCATCACAAAATATATTTCCTCATTAAGATAATGCGCAATAAACACAACTGTATTGATAAATCAGACCAACTTTTACTGTATAAATAAACTTGAATCTTCAACATAAAATGAGAATTCTTACCAAAGGTATAACTTTTCTGAACACAAGGCCTAATTTTCAACCGTAAAAGGAAATGAAAATGTGATCTTGTTGCTGACTTTTCAACCAGAGGGAAGAATTTTCAACTGAGTCAATTAATGTTTCAAAGAAAAGATGAGTTTTCAACAAACTGATTCAAATTTAAATCATGTAGTTATATTTTCAACAAAACAGGATTTTTGAGCATGAAAACATAAAGTTCAACCAATTCGTGAATTTTCAAGCCGGAAAGAATTTTTAGAACAACGAGTAAAATTTTTAGAGAAATAAATCTCCAACCGAACAAACAAATTCTCTATAAAACACGTGAGTCAAGTTAGTATTTAAATTTCTTGACTAAAAGCATTTTCAAGTCAGGAAAAAAAGAAATTCCGAAAAAGTATACCAAATTTTTCAAAATAGTTTAAATGTAGATAAAGAAGAATGACTTCTGAAAAAGTTACGATTTTCGACTAAATAGAATTAAAAGCTAACAAAATATTGAATAGTCGATTCTTCAGTTCAATCAATTCTGTCAAACAGCACAAAAATTCCAGAATAATGGACAAATTGCCGAAAGTAGGGATAAATTTCCAACCCTTGAAGACAAATTCGTTGTCACATTTTCGACACGAAAATATTCGTTTCTAAACAAAAATTGGAGCAGTCTATTAGATGAATTGAATTTGCAACCAAGGAAGAAGACTTGCTACAAAAATTGTTGAATTCCAAACTAAAAGAAATTTGTATTCAATCTCACATGAAACAATAATATTTCTGGTTGACATGGCTTTGAATGAAAAACGTAGTATCAACAGAATAGCTGAATATCGATTCAGAGAAATGAATCTTTAACCAAACAAATAAATTGAGAAAAACCGTATTGAACTATCAAATGACGATACGCATTTGTGAACGAAAGAGATTATTTCTCAACCAAAAATGTTCAAGTTTGCAACCAAATTTTTTTATCCGCAAGAATGGTTGAGTATGGAGCCAAAAAGGCAAATCATCAGCTATCAGCATAATAATGTGAATTCAACGGAAAAGAATAAATATCCCTCTTTGAGAAAAAATTGAAGTGAACCTTCCTACAAGATAGAATTAACCAGAAGTAGTTATGCAGCTCACGAACGAATCAAAAAGTGGACAAAAACATAAAATTAATATAAGAATATTTCCGCGTTTTGGATTCGCATGCCGTTTTGTATTGTGTATAAACAAATTATTTTAAGGATTAAACGAAAACGGCATGCATGTTCCACAAGACCATCTCATTATAAATAATAATAAAAGGGATTGCATAAAACATTATAAACATTTCCGCGTTTTTAATTTGCATGCCGTTTTGTATTTTATATACGCATATTATTTCAAGGATTTAACGAAAACCGCATGCATGTTCCATGAGAGCATCGCATTACAGATAATAGAAAAGATTGCACAAAATATATGAAACATTTTCGTATTTTCAATTTACATAATGTTTTGTATTAAAAAAATATATTATCGTAATTTTATTGTGAAACTGATATGAATGTAGCTCCAGTTTAATAACAGAATAAAATAATTTTTACAAAATGCAAAAAAAAAATCAAATATGATGAATAAAGATAATTGATAATGATAATTTAAAAATAATATTTTATGAAAGTGGTGGGAAACTCTGGACTTTGCCGTTATATAACACGTTACTTCATTACAACGTTACGTTACAAAAAAATGTACACTTAACGTCCTTACTCATAAAACAATTCTTGAAGACGTTACGACTACGTTTTTTATTCGACGACGTTACTGACCACCACTGTTTCGTTAATATGTTATGTAATAAGTTTTGAAAGGGTAATAAAATATGATTCTGAAATCATCTTCTGTTCATGTAACTGAGTTGAATGCAATTTTGTTATTTGCGACATGCATGCCGCTTCGATTATCAACTCAAAATAATATTGTTAAATGGCATATTAAACGGCATGTAAAAAGAATTCACGAAAATTTGAACAGTACATTTTGCAACTTTCATTATGCATGACACTATTTTTCAACATTCTTGTGTGCATGCTAAAATTTTTAATGCCGATAGAATAAATGAAATAACAATTCCCCAAATCGCATGCAGTTTTAAATTACAGAAAAGTTGTACTGAATTTTCACATAGTTTTGCCAACATTGTTCACCATTGATCATGCGAGGGGCGCATGCCAATTTTCGCAGAGTGTTCTAATTATCGACACCTTAATTTTTTACGTCGGCATGCAATTCGAAAACACGTGAAAGCGTGCATCTGCGAAGAACTTTTCTGTCCTTCATATCTTGATAGGGTAAACTATCAACCCTTTAAAAGGCATGCGGGGTAAAATGAGAGAACGTCGTCTGTCACAGTCTCCCGGTCCATTAGTGACTCGTGGCTGTTGCTGTTGCTGGAAATGGTAAAAGTTATTCCATTTTACTTTCTCATATATGTCTTATGTCCAATTACGCTGCTTAATTGTTTGGACTCTCTCCTAAACGCTCCTTGGATTTTGTCATCCGTAACTATCTGTACGTTGAAGATCTTTACGTCTTCATACTTTTTGAAACAAAAGAGGAGAAATTTTGGGTATGCAGCAGCCAGCTGACTTTCCTTGTCTGCCATGGGAGATCCACAACTTTTTTTTTATTCCCCTTACCTGTGCATCAACTGAAGCGCTGCAGTATCGCAAG
>WSXT02233213.1:0-48318 GCA_011762715.2 Neuroterus valhalla | reverse complement strand
GGGACTATTATGGGATATCCCATCACCTGCCGGGATATCCTGAGGATATCCCAGGGATATCCTTTTGCTGTGAGGGCTCCCTCTCTCTCTTTCTTCCTCCCTGCCGTTCTGAAGGCTGGTGTAGTATATGTACAGTAGACTCTGCGACTCTTCCCGTTCTCACATTTCTCCTCCTTTCGTCCGTCCTCACTCTTGCTGGCGACACGGCGCACACTCAACGCGCCGCGTGTGTGTCTTGAACACGGTCTTACACGTTGCGCGCGAGTGAAGGCCTTTATAATGAATAGTCCTGATAGTGATTCGTCTGAAAGTTTATATCTACATATAACACTTGAAACTGACAAACTTTAATAATTTAATTTCTTTGAAACTTAAATCTCCCATTTATTTTTTAAAGAAATCATGGGGATGCTTTACCAGTCACCTAAAAAATTGAAAAGGGTAAGGGGTTAACCTGAGAGTGTTCATTTGACCAATTGCAATGTTACTAAAATTATATCTCTCAACAGTCATAGGGGTTTCTTCTCGCTGGTCGCGAAAGATTAAAAAGGCTAACGCTTTGAACTTAATATATTTTTGTGAACAATCACAGGGGTGCCTTAAGGCCCTTCGCAAATATTGGAAAGGGGGTAGGGGTCAGGCTAGAAGTATTTCTGCGGACAGTTACGTGAATATCTTCTAGCATCCCGCCGGAAAATAAAAATAAGTAAAAGGCGGGGCTGCAGCTGAAAGGAAATTGAAAAGAATAGTTTAGCAAAGAATATTTATGTGTCTGATTGCAGAGTCGCCTTCCTGTCCTCCGCAAGAAACTCGAAAGTGTTCGCTATAAAAAATTTGGAATGGTTAGAATTGTGACTAAAAGTATTCCAGCAATCAATTACAGTGGTTCTTACCTGCGTCACATCAAGAAAACGGAAAAGAATCATCTTACTATGAGACATGAATGGCTGGGTCAGTGTGCAACGCGATGGAACTGAACGAGTGTTCGGTCATTTTTGATACCCAAAAAGGAACGGAAATGGGGATAATACGATTAATTTATGCTCAGAAAAGAGTTTGCTTATTTCAAACACTTGGTTTAAGTATGAAATTAGATGTTTGATGCAGAGGCGCGAAAGCCATAGTATGATCAACTTTGTTGTAGCAGACGTGAGACTTAGGAGGATATTATAAAAGGTACGAGGGTTATGAAATGCGGTTCTCAATGCGGAACGGATTGAAACCTCATAATTTCAGTAACAAATTTAAATCAAGGATGGAGGAGAAGAAGATTCATCAACAAATCGAATTAGGCACGAGCAAGAATAGAAAATCTGCAGAAATCAGATAAATCGTTAAAAGCTGGATAATAATATTGAGGCATCATAGAGAGGATTGGAGGATGGAAGCAGGCAACAAAAATGTAGAGGGTACGTCAATAATACTGCGGGATGACATCTTCAAGACTGCATCGGAAGTGGGTGGTACCGCGACTATGGGAATAAAGTTGGTGATGCTTGGTAGAATGACGGAATGGGCGTAATAATCAAAGAGACAAATATGCGTCTTAGCAATCACGAGAATACTAGAGTAGTATATTCTTATAGGGATAAAAAGAGTAAAGCAAATATACCAGTAAAAGAAAACAAGGATAAAACCGAAGCAGAAGAAGGTCCACAAATGCAAAATCATTGTAAAGGAAATAAGAAACTATTTGAAAATGGGTGAAGAAGCCTAAGAAAGGAAATACTAGCATTGAGGCAGTTGGGGTTAGGAAAACTGGTGGTGAAATGTTATGGTATCTGGACAAAGTTAAAAACTGTATGAGTGATTTTCCCAAGAAGCTGTATTGAGGTGAAACCATGGAGCATAACGACAGTGACGCAGACAAGGATGAGTTAGACATTTTCGATGTAGGTGGCGAAAGAAGAATCGGTATCGACGATATTATTTTCATATTGAGAAGACTTCGGAAGTGTAGATGATATTAGCGGTGGCAGATATTGGTTTGTTCATCTGTGAAAATCCATGAATATGTGTGCTGTGAACGTCGAAGTTCCAAATGATAAGGAAAAAGCGATTATCGTCTTACAATACGAGGGAAAGGGTGATAAAGGTGACTGTACAAATTATAGAGCGATCAGTTTACAAGGTAACGTGGTCAAAATATTGACCAGAAAGATCACAGAAAAAAGCTTAAGAGTAAGCGAAGAAGTTAGGCAAGGATGCGTTATGTCTTCTTGGATGTTCAATATAACATGGCCAATTTGTAAGAATGGGGCTGTTACTTAAAGTAAAAATGTAACAATAAAGCTTGTATAACGATATATATGCAATACAAGCAGTTGAACGTAATGGACAAACTTTGTACTAAGTGGGTTCTCGAAGAATATGGTGTAGAAGGAACACTGTTTGACAAGAGTAAAAGAAATGTGCTGTGATGGTTCGGTCACGTTGAGAAAATGGATGAAGAAAAATTAACGAAGCCAGTGTATTTTGGTAAGGTGAATGGTAGCGTACCCAGAGGTAGACCGAAGAAGGAATGGATACAATGTATGAGATCAAGTATGTGAGATAAATAGTGAAGCCTGGAACGAACGATTTTGGATAATAATTGGCTCGTGTTAAGATATCGCTGAGTGGATTATTTCAATGGCTTTGTGAAACTTATCACATGGGGTGTTTGCTAGAGAGATCAGTCAGCAACCCATGGCATCCCTTACTCAAACTTTTCCATGTCAATGCCATTTTTAAATATTTCCATTTCTTGAAATAATGATTCCACTTGGCTTCATGATATAATTATAATGATAATAATAATAATAAATTCGAGTTTTTATTTTTCATTCACTTATTTTACACCTCTCTACCACTAACCCTTAACGATTTTCAAATACCTTGTACTTTTTGCGCACCCTTAACAGTAATAGCCATTTAGTTCTCACAATAGATATAAATACAATTATACTTTCTCAGGCAAAAAGAAGAATTTTCCCTAGAAACCATTCAATTTTCCGAATAATCTTCAAATTCCATTCTTCGAATAGTTTTTCTTATGATCTGATTAATAATGGAAGTTTATTATTTTTTTTCGAATAAATAAATATTCATTTTATTGGTCGGGTAATTTGAAGAGAAATATGAAAAACGTCACTGGAAGCTTTTCTCCCAATTTTTAATATAATTATATTTAAAATTCTGCATCTCAAAAATTTCAAAGCAAAAAAATGAATCTCTGCTTGAAATTTCCCAAATATTCGTTTGTGTTCTGGCTATTTACACAATTCCATTAATCCTTTTCTTTTGAAAAAACAAATATACCTACCTATTTTGTTGGTCGGAGGATTTAAAAAGAATATTGAAATGTATGCTTTGAATTTCTGGTAATAAATGAAGGACGGGTTCCTTATTTTTCTGAGATATTTGAGTCAAATTTACAATAGAGAGGTAAAAAAAATCAGTGAGTATTGCAAACCATTTTTTGTTCTTTCCAGTTTATATTTTAACCCATTTTCCTCTATGAAAATGAAGTTTTGTTCTGGTTGAATGAATTTTAATAATTCAGCCTCCTTTTCAAACTAGTTAAATAATAATTTCTGATATTTCAAAGCAGATAATCTACTATGAAACACATTTACAGTCGAATGGAATTTTTTATTGGACTCCTGACGGAAGGCAACCCTACTTACTGGTTAGTATTATAGAAAAAAATAAACATATATATGGCGCTTCCCCAATTTGTAATCAAGCAAAATTTTGCTTGCTCCTTATAGTATCCTCATCATATTTCTATGTTTTACCTGCCTGCTCTACTGCTAATATCCTGGTAACTCATTAAGGTGGGAAAAATCTAAATTACAATCTTTCAAACTCCTATATCAGTGGAAGAATATTTAGGATTAAGGGGAACGGTGATTGCTTGCTTCTAGTCATCGAACATACATCTGATAGTTTTAGTGAAATTTATGTAAATGTATAATAATATTTTTCTATTGATATGTTAATTATAAAAATTGTAATTCGAATTTCCCCGCCTAAGTAAGTACTTGGAAGACGCAACGAATATATACTGCTTGTTTCACGAAGGATATAATATCTTCGTTTTTATGAAATGTAGAAGCCCCTTTACTTGTTTACAAAAACCAGTGGATTACTGTTAACCCTTTCAATCTGCTTTGAATACAAAATCGGTAAAAAAGCAAATATCTTACGATAACCATCATCTTTCTTCCGTAGACTAAATGTGATTGAATGTCATCAAGTAAGTCCTGGACCTGTGTATATGTTTACCTGAGGAACAGAGAGGATCATTCATAATGAAAGTATTCATTACTCACAATAAGAGTTTAAAAATGAAATTCTATCAAATTTTTATTCCATAACCCAATCCACATTTTCTTCATTCGAAGTTCACCTTTACCAATTCAAACTTTACCGCTCTAGTTATACCTATAGTGAGTATTGGGGAATAGGCTTCTAGCGCCTCTGGCTCTCTAGTTCCTAAACGACGCACGCCGTTACATCGTTTCCGTTTTTTTTGACAGTTCAAGTGTCAAATGAAAGAAGGAAGAGATTAGAAAAATAGATAATTCCAGTGCTTTTCCATCATTGAAAGAGGTAAGTTATTGTAGGATAATACTTATTTCTCAATATTAAAAAGAAAATTTTGGCTTCTTATCACTTGAAAACATCAAATTATCTTGGTTATCATTTGTGTTTGGGATTCCCAACCTCAAATTTTTCGATATTTCCATGTTTACCTGCATGACCTGCATATTCCGCTTATTATATTTGAATTATTAATCGTAGAACAGGGAATTAGAAAACTTGTCTTTGTTCTTAAAACTGTATTCATTCTAATATAATTTTTTTTGTAAATGAATTGAAAACAGAGCCTTTCATTCTCATGACCCAGGCTACCAAAATCATGTATTTACCTTAACTTTTAACCTCTCTTCTGATTTTAAACAATATTTTCTCTTATCTTTCAATATACTTCTAAGGGCCGGTTTCACCAACTCTGATTAAATCGTTAATCATTGATTTAATCATAAAGTTTACATTTTTATATCATAAGATGAATTTTTATTCCTAAATCTTCTCAGTTCAAACTTTAATTTGTAAAAACTCGACTAAATTTTTGAAAAAGATTATTTTGATTCAATAAACTGAAATTCTTTTCTTCCCTAGAAAATGTTGTCAATGGAAAGAATTCCAGACCAGATCGGATACTTGGTTCTAACCGAAGACGGTGCAGTTCTGACGGTAAAAAATTGAATTAATAATTACTGAGTAATTAATTTATAAAGAGAATAAAAAGAGGAACAGTACAAATATTTATATTTTTTTTAATTTGCAGTCTGGCGGAGAATTGGAAAACGATGAAAGGGTCGCCAACATTGTGATAGGTTTGGTATCCTTGATAAACAAAGATAACTCAAAAGCTTTTTTTGCGGACGATTTCGAGAAGATTAGCATCACCTACAGTGATCATTGCTATATAATTTGCCTCTCCAACAAAAAAATCCACGTGGTTAAGAAAAAACTTAATCCACCGTCCGGTATATCTTCCGATGGACAACTCGTCGAAATCTAAGTTTAAGAAATCAATAAAAAATTCCAGGGTTTGGAGATGTCAAATATTAAAAAAGAACTGATCTGCCATTCACATCTCACTAAACTTGTCAACGACAAACGTGAAATTATTATTAATCATTCGCATGAAAACTATGCATTCATATACGTAATTGCATGATTTTTTTCAAGTTGGTAGCTTTTGCTGAAAACGCTATTTGTAAATAGATTGTAAAGAAACGTTAAGAACATCCACAAGAAATATATATTATTAGTTTACAAGTGATTCTCATTCATATTTCCTTTTCGTTGATTCCCTTATTACCTGGATTAAGTTCATCGATGGAAGCCGTAAATAAATTATCCTGACTAATATTATAAATACGAATGTGAGTTTGTGTGTTTGTCTGTTACGCTTTGACGCGTAAGCTACTCACCCCATCATCAAATTTTTTACAAATTTTTGAAAGTATAGTGAAGGACATGAGACACTTTTTGTTGAAAAAAACAATAAGAAATTATACTTTTACCCATAAAATAAATGAGTATTAAATCATGTATTTTTTTAATATTTCAAAATTTGAGTCTGAACAAAAATATTTATTTACAACAGTTACTTTCGATAACATATTTACATGTAAGTGTAGATTATTACAGAGAATATAAAAAAAGTACTTCTATGTACAAATAAATAGAATTCTCAATTACAAAAAGAAAGATCTCATACTAAGTGTCGCTGTCTGAACTCGTATTATCATAACTGACCAAAGATAAGGCACTATTGCTACTTCCCCCTGCAGTTGAGGCCGTAGGTAATGTTTGAACGCTTTCTTTTTCTTTATTCAACTCCAGATTTGCCTTCTCTAGTGGTGTTTTCGATTTTCTTTTCGACTTTACTAGGGAAACTAATCTCTTCAGGTCTAGAGCTTTCCTATTCTTCGGCACTGGAAAAAAAATTATAAAACAGTTTTTAATGAAAAATTTTGTGAATTAACTTTAACTATTTAAAGATTTGAGGCAATTTTTCATGTTAAATTTCAACCAAAGGTAGAATATATATTCGGTATAGTATAATAGATCGATTTTAAATAGAAAAGCTGAATTTTGAGCCTACAAAGATGATTTCTTACCAAGAAGAACCATTTTCTACCAAACTACGAATTTTTAACAAAATACATTAATTTTTAATCAAATGGTTATATTTTCATCTAAATAACATAATTTTTCAACCACCAACAAAAGGGTTTAATTTTCTGTGTAAATAATTATTTTCCAACAACAAAAAAACGATATCAAAGAAAAAAGACAAATCTTTGCCAAGATAGTTGAATCATTAGCCAGAAAAATGAATTCTCAACAAACAAGATCAATTTCCTGGACAAAATACATGAACGTCCAACAAAATACATAAATTCCTATTCAAAGATGTTAGTTAATAAAATAAGTGAACTTTTAACAACGTAGTTCAAGTATCAAACAAGTAGTTGAATTTTCTAACCACAAAAGAATAATTTTTAACGAAATTGTCAAATTTTTATCAAAAACCTGGATTCTCTTTTAAACATGTGATATTTCAACCAAACACGGTTTTAATTTTTAAAAAAGGACTCAAGTTCAATAAAAAATTAAAAACTTCCAATCAAAACGATGAATTTTTATCTAAAAATATCTATTTCAGACTCGACGAGTTCAACATTTAACCAAGCAACTGAAACTCTAACCGAAAAGATTATTTTTTAACAAAGAAGATAAATTTTCTACTAAAGAGAAAGAATTTTCGTTTTCCAAAAATTATTAGAAGTAGAATTTGCATGCAAGTTGATGATTGAATGCGGTTTTTTTCAATACACTACCTAGCTTCCTTATAGAGGAAGCTTTGTAGTCGTTACATTTTCAAATATCTTTTTAATTAATTAACTGGCGCTTCCTAGTTAATAAATGTCTCATATTTCCTTCTATTCAAGCTAAACAATTTTCTAGGACTCAAAACTTAAGCTATTTTATTATTGGACATTGGAAATTGTAATTTTATTTAGGAATTCAAGAAGTGCTAGAGATGATGCAACTTTTTTCAGATTGTCAATCACATAATATTTAGTATTAAAAGTGATCGCATAGATTTTTTCCAAACTGAAAAAATGATATTCAGGTCTTAAAGAAATTCACTGTCTTCCTCCATGTTCAAAATTTAAGAATTTTAAATAGCAAGCCTTCAAAGTTGAATAATTTCAAAAACGTTTCAAATGATGATTTCTTATCATTTCTTATAAATGAATAAATATGTAATGAATAGAATAAATACTAATGGATGAACGAGCGAAAACATAGGAACTTCAATGCGGACAAAGTGAATGAATTCATTCATGAATGAATGAAGCTATAGAGTTAAAATAGTTAAGAATTAATCATTGTTTTCCTAAGGATTCTAAAATTTAAACTTAGGTTAACTCTTATAATTCTAAAGATGTCAAATTACCTTTTTTATTATGCATTAACAACTGTGCTAAATTTATATCATCCTGGTGCTCAGCTACCAAATTAATATTTATCCCCATTTTATTCAGCAAACTATTATCCAGTGCTTTTTTTGTCTGTAGTTCTTTTTTTTCTGCCTGTGAAAATTTATCAATCTATTAGATTGATGCATGGAAATATTGTAATAAACTACATTTCTACATTATTCATTCAATAATAAATCAAAAAATTAAGCTTACTCTAAACTTTGCTCTAAGTGCACTATTTGAACTATAATCATCCTTCCAAATGCTCTCATTCAAAGCTATAACACCATTTAGTGCTGTTTCGCGTGACTTTGATACATTTTTGTCTTGAACTCCATGTTCCAATTTGAAAATCGCATCGTCAAAAAGTTTTCGTGAAACTTCTTTGGTTTCAGGAACTATTTGCTCATTTTGCGTCGCATCCCATCGATTTTCTTGACGACGAGCCCCGCTGACTATCACGTAATCCAAATTCTGCAATGAAAAAATATTTCTTGTATGAACTTATATAATAATAAAATGATGCGCATTTGTCAATCAATCGATAGGCTAGTCAGTAAAAACATAGAAGAATACAAAATTTCACTATGATTACGAAAGTTTCTAATTTCTAAGGATGGATGAAATATGTTGCAAAAAGGATGAATTTCGTTTTGCAACTTTTTAATCAGTTCGAATACTGTTAAAAAATACGAAAAACAATCTGTTGGTCAAAGAAAGTATCACAAAACTTGCAAAACTATTGAAAAGTATCCGTAATGTTTTTCATGAATTCTTATACAATTCATTAGATTTGAAATAATTTGAAGGTCTGGAACTTGACACTTTTCAAACAATCCATGTTTCTATGAATAGCTTGAAGGGAAAAATTGCAAAAGTTTTGAGATTCGGTTACAAATTTTTGGGATATGTTGCTGAATCTTATACTAACTTAGAAAGCCCGTAGATAATACGACTTGTGAAATTAACCTTATTAAATTGAATAATTAAATCAATTAATCAAACTTGCAAAAATTTTGCAAATGAGACAAACCCTTTGGAAAATTTTTGATTATACAGCTAAAAATGACCTTCGCCCTAAATAATAAGGAACCTGACATTTCCTCAAAAAAGGTTGTGGATGATTTTCAAATTTTGTTCTTCCTGGAATGGTTGTGCAAAACATCTAAATTTCACGATTTCCAATACATTCTGGATCTCAAGGAGAATGGCAAAATGAGATTTATGATTTTTGCAATCTAATTCATCAGTCCTCTAAATTCGACAACTTTCGAAATTGATATTGATTAATTTTCTCTACTGATTGGCCTACGATAAACTTGAATTGTAGAATTTTCGATTAATTTCATCATAATTACCGCTGGATCAGTTTTAATTTCGAAATGATTGTTGCAGAGGTGGCATTTCATTCGAAACTGATATAAAGGTGTTGAATAGTACATGCCAACTTTCTTTTTTTCTGCATTGTAACGAACACCCATTCCTATGTGATTTTCGCAGCCATCGCACCATATATTATAGGGCATTTCAAATCGAATGATTAGAATGCCCTCATGAAGTTTACGTGCTCTTTCACGTAAGGCATGAGTCCCAAGGAATTTGTTCAAACCACCGACTTTTGGGTCGTAATCGGGTGGGTAGTAATGATTTTGTCCTTTGCGTTCCCCCATCTTCTAAAAAGGAAAAAAAATGAATAGAATCAAAATTCGGAACATGAAAAACAGTGGTTATACCTACTCTTCCACAAAAAGTTTACAATTACAACGTTAACGTTAACATAAATCAAGATAAATGAAAAATAGCTACATCGGTTTTAATACAATTTTAATTCTGAAATTTCAACTTGATACCTCATTCGGTGCGGACGTGAGTTGTTGCGAAAAAAATCGGTAATTTGGGTCACGTGACTTATGAATTGGAACTGAAAATTGTTTTCCTATTTGAAAAATTTTAGACCTGTTTGAAAAATAATATAATGTAGACAAAATGAGTATGAAAATAATAATAATAACAAGGCACTTGACTTAATCCGTGGCTGGTGATAAAACCCCGTGCGATAAGACCCGAGAATAATTTTTGACGATAAAAATAGTAGAAAAATTATAAGTTAAAAAAGTTGAAAATTGAATCTGAATGGGCTTAATGCCACACTTCTATAACGTTTATAATTTGATGTCAAATTTAAACACAAAAAAACTCAGTTCTAACAATTACTTAACAGAAGAAAGCTGAAGAAAATTCTGAAAAACAACTTCGAATGAAAAATTCAAAATTGAATAGTTTTAAACTAAAACGTTGAAAATCGTTTGCTCCGTTTAATTGTGAATGATCAAAATTTCTAGGAGCTGAATTTCAAATATTGCTCATTATATACAGCTCATATTATACAGCTCAATATTGAGAATTGTTCAGATTCAAACGAAGTTCGGCTTCCGACAATTTGAATTTATGATCATTTCCCGTCCTAAGCATCCAAACCTGAAAAATGTTTTATTGCAGGAATTCAGGAATCGCAGAGATTCTTTTGTTTCTCTACTCCTGGTTTTTGATCGGGTTCCTTTTATTACTGGAAATTTAGAAACACATTTTAACAAATGTTCAATCCCGATTAAAACTGAAGTAATAATGATTTGTCAAGTATATGAATGGGTTTTCAAGTTGAATAATTCGAGAATTGTAAGTGTTTCAACTTGAACTACTTAGCATTCAAATTTCTCAAAATGATACTACAATTATATCAATGATAAGTTTATGTTCTCCAGAACGAAATAATTTCTAATTAAAAATTTAAAAATTAGATATCAGATTCCAAATTTAAAATTTGTAAAATAGTACACTTCTCAATCAAAAAGATTTGAAGTTCCATCATTTGGAATAAAAAAAGCTTTCCAATTGAACAGTTTGGAATGCATATGAACTTGCAATTTTCAGAATTGAGTAATTTCAGAATAAATATTCGAAAATTCCACACTATAAATACATTAAGTTGAATATCTCAAATAAGGAGGATTTGAAGTTGAATGAGTTCTAAAAGAAAGAGTTAAAAGTGAACGATTTCGAAGTATATCTCTAATTTTTAAATTGAGAGGGGTTGGGAATTGAACATTTTCGAAGAAGGTATGATTTCGAATTGATAGGAACTGAAATTATATCATTTCTGATTCAAAGCAATAAAAATTGAATAATTTCAGGTAACAATTCTGGAAGTTAGACGTTCAAATTATTTTGAATTTATGAAGTGTAAGGAAATAAAACATTCTCAACTCGAAGCGTTTAAAGTTGGATAATATGAGGATAAAATTGAAATAATTACAATTCAAAATTTAAAAAATTGATTCACAGAATTCACAAAAACTTTTTAGTTTTCTTTTAATTTTGTAAACCAATTAATGATGGATTTATGAATTGCTTTCAATATTCATTAATTAAAAATTAAACTTTCAAGAAAATAACAATTTCAATAGCAATAATTTTCGAATGAAAAACGTTCACAATTGGATGATTTTGGATTGAAATTCAGATAACAGGACAATTGTAAACTGGAATATTTCCAAATGTTATGCTTCCTGATCAAAATGAAAATGGAACATTTCTAAATTAAAACCCCCTAAAATTAGAATAATTTAAAATTTATTAAATGTTCGAGATCATAGAATTGTAGTTCGAAGTTTAAAAATGGGACAATAAGCATCCAAAGTCTCTCAATTTGAAAATGGATAAGTTTGAATTGATATCTGTCAAAGCTAAAGATTTCTGAATTGAGTTTTTATTCAAAATATTTTGAAAACACCTTTTTTTTAAACATTCGAAATTGTATAATTTTATATTCAAAGTTTGAGAATGAATATTTAAAATCGATTTATTTTCTATTTATTATATTTGAAATTCAATCATGTTGAATTGAACGCTCTGGAAATTTATCATTCTTAGATGATTATTCAAACCCTCCTAAATTGGAATTGAATAAGTTTGAAATAAAAAATTTCAAAATTGAACATTTTTACATTGATTTTCGAAATGTAAAATTTTGGAATATTTCAAATTCATAGCGTTAGAAATTATAAAATTTCAGATTCAATATTTGCAAATTGTTCATTTTCTATCTTTTAATGAATGTTTACGATTTCAAAGCTAAATTTATTTTATAAATTAAAATTCAGAAACTAATTGTGAACCATAATCATGTTCAATTGATATTATGTTAAATTCTTCCGAATTCGTTCCAAATCCTCGAAATCGTAGAACGAAATGAAATTATTGAATGACAACTAATATTCGACGATTTACTTAGGTTCTCTAATTTGCTTCTTTAGTTGATTAGTTCTGCATCATTTTATGCCTTAAAATGATAGTCTGCACTAGTTTATTTTAATAAAAAATCTAAACAATTGAAAGATTTGACGTAACAACAGTTTTTGAGGAAAGCTTCAAACGTATTGTTTTTGAAATAAGCAATCCAATAGGACAATATACTGATGTAATGAATTCAAAACATAGAAAACTATTATATGAGATCTATATTGTTTATATAAATAAGTTCCATAACTGCGCGTTTTATTTTTACTTCAAGTAAAGAGGTTAGGATGGAACCAATTACCAAAGATTCTCAAGATAGAACTTACTCTTTAGACTTTTTTCAAAGTTATTGCTACACTCCGTTCTTCCTGTGCTTCAAGGTTACCAAACACAGTATAATTATTATACTTTTCGCAGTAAAAACGTAATAACTTGACACACTTTTGTTCAGTTTATTTACGCAAGATGACAAGATGTCACAAGATGATCAGTTGATACTATGACAGTTGATGGTAATGATAGTGTTAAGCAAGTTCTCAGTTGCAAAACTATGGCGCTACCTACATTTTACGCACGAAAATCAAAATTAAAAATAAGCCTGGCTTCCAGGAAATCAATCCTCTTAAATTGTGATTCATTGTAATAATGTGCTTTCTTACAAATCTGGTTCCAAAGTTACTCAACGAATTATTATTCTATTTCTCAACATCTTATTAAAACTATATCGCGCAAAGTATTTTTTATTTGAACTTCCTAATTTTAATAATACAAATTTTGCGCTGAGCGCTGGTGCATAACGATAAATTACGGTACTAAAACGGATTTGCTTCCTGCGCTTGTTTCACATTGTGTAGGTCAGTGCATGTAGAAAAGTAAAGATGTGTCTTTAACGTAATTTTTCTAAAACGTTTAGAAAAAACACCAGTGAAACCACCAATCTTATTACAGAGAAAAACAAACGTACTTATATATTAGTGTTCAAACATCCATTATTTGAATTAAAAATAGTTCATATGGCGAATGCATCAATGGACCTAGAGAAGAAAACGACGAGCTGGATCAATTGAGGTTAGATCAGCAAAATGTTCCTCCATCTGAAGTGTGCAATTATCCCTAAAATAGATCCAATACGTCCTACACCAATTTGTTCATAATCCTATTAGGTCATAAATTGCTAGAAGTATCCCAGAAAATTATTCCTCACGGTTTTTTTAACAAATTTTCCCCCAAAAAAAATCAGAATTAGATAGTGCTGCCATCTATGAACATCGACTCGTTTCTGTCGAGCGCGTCCAAAATCAATTTTCCTATCTATGCTAGTTTGTTTCGGGATCAAATGAACCATCAACGAGGTTTTCTTCATGCATGTCAGCCACCGCTTGTCTTTGAAGAAGACATTTTATAATGGGAGCCAGTTGAAGTATTCCCAGCATATTTGTGCATTATAAGTGTCCTTTCACGTTGAAGAAGAAAATCTTGTGTTTTGGGTAAGATATAAGTTTCAGACGACGCGTATTATTATCTACGTGTCCCAAATAAAATGGAGACCTCCCATTGACAATAGGGAAAGAACCACTGCGGTGCTCACGAATGTTGTTACTCAAGCCTTTATGATATCTTACGTTTCTCCTGTTTTTTTTCTACAATAAAAGTTGTGTTCCGGAACCTCATTTTTGGAAAGTGACGTTTGTGACATGTTTGATACTGGTGAACAGGATGTAGACTATTTCCGAAAAGTCACACTTCGCCATTTCGAATCACTATGTACCTGGAAATTTTGCTGTTTGATAATCGGAACGCGGTGATAAATGAGTTAAGTTTTTGGATCAAGCTGGGTAAAAGATTGACAGGCAGTAGCTAATTTGCCTCTTAAAAACGGAAGATTTCTTTCGAATGAATTTATTTTTTATGAACCTTCTGTGCACCGTTCCTTGGGCTCAGAATTTCGGTAAGAAAATAAGAGTTCGAGAGAGTGTAAATAAAATTTATTTTAAGCTTACTAAGCTATTCACTTGTGGGTGAGAGATTTGTATCTCGTATTCAAAAAAAACTTTAGAAGGGGGACAATGTTAATGATTTATGTAAACTTGGATTTGTATAGTAAAACGTATTCTATTAAAGTGGATCACTAAATCGCTTCAGTTCCTTATTTTTGAGACCTAATTTGTGATATATTTTATGAATCTTATGGAAACTTAATCTTTTCCAAAATTAAAATTGTTAACGAATTAATTGAAAATAATCTTCGAACATTCTCTTTCTCCACATTAAAGCTATGTTTCTGTTCGCTCTTCGTATGGTTTTTTTCTAGCGAATTTTCCCATCATGACCGTGTAACAGTCTGTTTAATGAATTTCGAATTCAATTCTTCAAATTAGAATATTTTCAATTCTAAACCTTTAAAATCGAACTATTCCAAAAAAGCCTTTAAAATTACATAATTTTATACTATAAACATTCCGAATTAATAAATCTTCAATGGCTAAGGCTGAAAAACAAATAATTTCCTATCGTAAGTGTTAATAAATTGAATAAGTTGAAAAAATTCATCCAATTCAATGAATTGTCAAAATTCAATAATTACCCATTCTTTATCTCCAAAATTCAACTA
The DNA here is from genome assembly GCA_011762715.2 of Neuroterus valhalla. Lineage (NCBI taxonomy): Eukaryota > Metazoa > Arthropoda > Insecta > Hymenoptera > Cynipidae > Neuroterus > Neuroterus valhalla. The sequence goes on along the minus strand of WSXT02233213.1, from coordinate 33,357 downwards.
TTTCAAAAAAGGAAGCATTCAAAATTAAATTATTTCAGATGTAAATATTCTCAATTAATGAAATTTCAATTATGATTCTCTATAATTTGGAGATTTTTGAACTAAAAATCTAAGACATTGAATAATTTTCCATTTCATGTCTTGAAAGTTGAACTATTCCAAAAAAGCATGAAAAATTTCATGATCTTTAACAACAAAAATTTTGGATCAATAATTTCTTTAATTGTAGATCTTATAAATTCAGTTTTAACTACAGTTTTCAATCTCGAGTTAATCAAATTGAATAAATTTCAATTTTACATGTTCGAAACTGAAGGATTTTCTATTATTGATTTCAAAAATTGAACGGTTCCAAAAAAAAATAATCAAAATTAAATTGTGTCGAATTCAAACATTCTAAATTACTGCATCTTGAATTGTGAATCTGTAAAATTTGGAGAATTTCAAATTGAAGCGTCTTTAAAATGGAATAATTATCAATTCTAAATCTTTAAAATTGAACTATTCTTTGATTTCAAATCTTAAAAATCGATAGTTTTCAATCGCAAATTTATTAAATCAAATAAATCCTAATTTTTCATCTTCAAATTGTATATATTCAAAATAGAGCATCTAAAATTACATTCATTTGATTCGAACATCATGAATTAACGAATCTTCTATTGTTAATCTCTAAAAGTAAACTACATATTTAGAAAAAGATGTTCCAAATTACATCATTTTAAACTCCAAGCATTCCAAATGGAAGGGTTTTCAATGAAAAACTATTCGAACTGATGAATTCCAAACTGCCAATTCATAAAATTGAATGCGTTTTTGTAATAAGTCTTCCGAATTGAGCTATATATTCCAAAAGACGTTCCAAATTACATCATTTCAAACTGTAAATAATTCAAAATTCAAATTTATTAAATGTTTAGTATATATCATTAGGATTCATGAATTTTGAATCACCAATCTATAATTTATTCAATTTGAATTGAAATATTCCTACAAAATATTCAAAATTAAATGATTAAAATGATACACATTCAGCATCCAAGAATCTTCTATTTGCTTGTTATTTATGAAGAAATAAGTAACAAATTCAATAATCCTCATTTCAAATATTCTTGATTGTGCAATCTTAAATTCAAATGTTTTTATTGAAGCATATCATGAAGATTATATACATATTGTAAATTTGAATTCTCTACAATTCTAGAAGATTACATTGAACATTGAATAATTTGAATATTTTTAATACTTTCAAATATTTAGAAATAATGACCCTCAAAACAAACTGATCTTATCTTCCAGGAAGTCACAAGATAAATTCTTTTTAATAGATTTTACAGAAAATCTGATATGAATTGATAACGTATATTATTTACAGAAGTCCCTGTATCTATAGCGAGAAATTTATGATAAGTTCAACATAAATGGCACAGTTTCTTTATTTTAATTTACATACAATTGTTTATGAAATCTGAAATCTTACAACATCATTTGAAATTCCTAAAAAAAATTGTGAATCTTGAAATTTTTCAAAAACCCAGAAATCATCTGATTCCCCATGAAATCATGTGTATAAATTCAACCTCATAATTTTCTTCCAGTTTTCCCAATACCCAATCGTGTTTGCGGAAAAGCCACAACAATACTTTAGAAAATTTGTTTACACACCTATTTTTAGAGAAGGATCACGTAATTCTTCAAAATGTTCGGGACCAAGAATGATCCATTATTAAGAAGGTCCTCAATATTGAAGAACCCTGAATAATAATTGAATCGAAAAACATTTTTGTTGCAGATGTCCTTTTTTTACTGAAAACATAATGGAAGAACAAACGGAGAGAAAGGCTGCAACGACGGTTCCTGAGGAACCAATTAAAGCAGAAGGAGCAGTAGGAAGTCCAGGCACAAGCGAGAGAAGTGATGGTTCCGCGTCTCCACCCCCGAACTGCAGCATCTGTTTGGGAAAACTCATAAACACATCTTTTACCGATAGCTGCTTGCATCAGTTTTGCTTTACATGTCTTCTTCAGTGGTCGAAGATTAAGACAGAGTGTCCCCTCTGCAAGCAAACTTTTAAGTCCATCATCCACAATGTCAGATCTGAAGAAGATTATGACCAGTACCACGTGCCCAGAGAACTGGCCTCCCAGGTTGCAGCCGCAACCCTGGACGTCAATTTCGACATCGTCGGGGGAGTCGGCACGGTCGGTGTTGGAACTATTGGTGGTAACTGGGATATTGGTGTTCGTCGATTCATGTACAGGTGTGTAAAGTATAATTGAACTGCCGGATAATCAGGGTGGCGACTTGACCAGGAAACCAGGACGGTCCGGGGATTCAAATTAAAAACCGGGAAATCACTTGACTTAACCTAGACAATTGAAAAATTTACTGTAAAAATAAAAGAAATTGCCGTTTTCTCTTCATAAATTAAAAAGAGATCTTATCATTTGATTTGAAGAATGTAACGTTCCTTTAGTCTGATTCTGGCAACTTTTAAATATATCTATACTTTATGTTGCTCTGCAAAATTTTTTTAGCTTGCTCGAGTTTGATAGCCAAGTTGATGATAGACCAAACATACAAAAAGAATTATTTTCTCAATTAAAAAAAAAAAAATTATTTATAACGTTTTATTTGCTTCCCCCTCATTTATCTGACTTGGAACAGGGAATCTTTTACATGGAACCAAAGCTCTCCAAAATAATTTTTATTCAAATTGAGAAGAGAGGAAATGAGGAAATCGCTCTTTTTATTTAAAATTCGGGCAACTTTGAAGGTCCTCTCTCCTTAATTCAAAATGAAGAAACTACTTCAAGCATTTTTTAGAGTAGAATGAGTATTTCGAATAAGATATTTCTAAATTATAATAGAAAACTTGTTCACATTCTTCATTGCAAATTCATCCTTTTTCATTTAAAAAATCAACTACTTCGTTGAAAGTTGAACTCTTTTGTTGCAAATTAAACTTTTTTGTTAAAGGTGCATTATTTGAACTTAAAATCCACCTTTGATTGAAAATGTAACTACTTCTTTAAAAATCAATTCATCTGTTCTTATAGATATTTAAATAATTCATTATTTAAACCCAGTGGAGCTAGAGAGTCATTTTTTTACAACTTTGAAAAACAATATAGAAATGATTATTTATTCAAATATCTATAAAACCAGTAGACGAAAACATTACCATCATAATATAACTATACATGCCTGGTCAAAAACTGTAACATCAAAATTATTAATCTTTTTTGTTGAAAATTCACCTTTTTCGCATAAAATACGTTTATTCCAGTTGAAGATTTATTATTTTACCTAAGAATTCATCAGTTTGGTTGAAAATTAATTTCTTCAACTGGAAAATGATCTTTTCTAGTTCAAAATTCAACTATTTAGATGAAAATTTGTCTTTATGGATTAAAAATTCAATAAGTTTGTTGAAAATTTACGTATTTTGTTGAAAAATTGATTTTTTTGGTATAAAATTATCTTTTTCTTCGAAAGTTGCTTCTCTCATTTCAATTAAAAATTCAATTATTTCACTGAAATTTGATGTATTTTTTTTAAAAACAACTAGATTTTTTGGTATGAAATCATCTTTTTCTCCAGAAGTTACTTGTTCGAAAATTCTTTTTCACGGTTAACAAATCAAGTTCAACATTTGGATATTTTTCATATCAGTCGAACATTCATCTGGTTGAATACTCTTATGTTTTGTTTAAAATTAATTTTTATGACAAAAATGTTACTTTTCTATTTTTGGTTGAAAACAAATTATCTCTATAGTTCAAAATCTAACCATTTTGTTGAAAAATTGTATTCTTCAGTTGAAAATTACTTTCTGGGCGAAATTTCAACTATTCTAGTGGAAGGTTCATCGTTTCAGGTAGAAACTCTTCTTTCTGGTTTAGAATGCAACTACTACAGTTAAACATTTACAATTTTATTTGAAGATTCATCATTTTGCTTCAAAATCGATTCGTTTGAGAGTTAGTTTTTTTTCTGTTACAAGCTCTTTTTTCTGTTATTAGTAATTTTTTTCAACTCAGAATTTACCTTATTGCAATTTGAAATTCTTAGTTGTAGTTATAAATTCGATCATTTGGTTCAAATTATGGTTGACAATAATTTTTCTTTTCTACTAAAAATCAATTCATCTATTCAAAAATTTAACGCTTTCAGTTGATGATTCTTTGTTTTAGTAAAAAACTCTTTTTGTTTGGTATAAAATTGGGTTTCCAAACTAAAAATGTTACTATTCCATTTTCGGGTAAAAGGAATTATTTTTTTAGTTCAGAATTCAACTATTTTGTTAAAACATTGTATTTTTTGGTAGAAAATTAAATTTTATGTTCGAGAATGATTCTCCTTGTTTGAATATTCATCTTCATGGTCGAAAATTGAAGTGCTCTAGTTAAATATTTATCATTTTAGTTGAAAATCATCTTCTTGGTTTGCAATTTAAACTGTTCCAGTTGAATATTTATAATGTTATTTGAAAATTCAACACTTTGGTTGAAAAATGAATTATTTTGTTAGAAATCCATTTTTTTAATCGCAAATCGATTTTTTTCAATTGTGAGTTTAACTATTCCGAAAAGTTGAGTTTCTAAAAAAAAATTTATTTATTTTGCAATTCTGGATCTGTTTTGTTAAAGGATGTTCAGAATGAACGTCACGAATTGAAATGAATGTTTGTATTTTTCGACAAATTTGCATATGTTACTCTTAGTTGACCGGGAAAATTGAAAAACTTGACCGGGAATTTGAAATCGTCCGCCAAATCGCCACCCTGATAATGTGGATTAATTCAATTATCCAGTATTATGTGCAAGAATTTTTCAGAACACAACGTCTAATACACAACATCTAATAGCTCGTGGCCCTCTTTTTTTATAATTAAATGCACAGTAGCTACTTTACAAGACTTCGAAAAACTATTAAGAGGTTACTTGCATAAACCGTAAGAAAAATTACAATCAAGAAAACCCTTCTTCTTTTAAAGTAAATCTAGTCATTAAACTTGCAAATCTTCTTAAATTACCTTCACCTTGAGTAGGTATCAGCTATGCCGAATTGAAGTCTTCCAAAGTTTGATGGTTAATCTTATCAAGAAAGGATCTCTTTACATCATTATTTGTCTCCTAGGTGTACGGTTCTTTTCACATCAGAAAGACAATGTCGAAATTGGGATTTTGTAGCAACCCTGTCATTCTAGATTAAGTAGAAATAGTTTCGGAATTAAGAATTCATTCAAAAAAAGGTTTAGTTTCAATATTCAAGATGTATTGAAGGAGTAATTTAAATCGAAGTTTGAAAAGTAGAAGATTTCCTCGAACTTAATTAATTTGTAAAAATTCTTTCTAGATCAACTATGGGAAACCCTGGTCGTCGTTTTGGAATGGTGATCAATCCTCACGAAGTAGCAAGACGAGAACAAATACCTAGCATTGCGCCTCAGTTGTCACGAGATGAGCGCCGACGAAGACAGATAAATCCCTCAGACTTTCGCCGAAATGTCTACAGACACGGAGTTTGGGCCAGTCCCTTGCCAGATTTCTTCGGTGGCTTTAGGGAATGTAGTGCCGAATTTTACAGGTGCTTATTCACATTCACACCGTTCCTTTTTTCCTCCTTTTATTTGTCATCAGCAATATTATACGCGTATTTCAGCGTGCGAGAAACATTGCACTGCCAATTAATAATATACGAATATCCTTGTAAACTTGAATTTTGAACTCTTCCTTTTAGATGTTTCAATTGGAACATAATTGACTATCAAAAAATTGCACATCTTTAGAATTTCGAGATAAATTAACCTCAGAAAAATTATTCATTCATGCTTTTAGTTCGAAATCTGGGAATTCTACAATATTGTGCTATTTTTTAAACTATGAAATATAATTATTTTCAACCGATGCAATCAAAATCATGCATTTTTTATAAAATTCAAAATTATTCTGACTTTTCTATGAAATAATAAGAAGGTTAAAGGCCCGACTCATGCTTGAAATCAACAAACCGTATCTGTAATTGTAATATATCTTGACAATTTAATTATTCATTCATAAAAATAATATCAGGAGTAGAAAAAGTCTGGATTTTTTTTCTATTCTTATTATTTTGAGTCATATAATTATTTAGAACTAATCAACTAAAGAAGCAAATTAGAGAACCTAAATCAAGCGTCGAATTTTACTTTGCAAATAATAATTTCATTTCGTTCTACAATTTCGAGGATTTAAAACAAATTCCGGAGAATTTCATATATTATCAATTGAAAATGATTTTGATGCACCATTAATTTCTGAATTTCAATTAATAAAATTAATTTAGCGTTCAAATCCTAAGCATCCATTGAAAGAGAGATAATAAACCACAGTGACTTCCAAAGCTACTTCAAAAATCAGCGTGGCGACTTGACTAGAAATTTAACTTAAAAACCGGGAATTTATTTGACTCAACCTAGACTATTCAAAATTCTACGTTTATCTTTACGTTTTATCTGCTTTTCCTCATTTACCTGACTTGAGACAGGAAATTTCAGAAAATAACAATTATAGTTTTCATTTTAGGGCAGGGAGATTCAGTGAGGAAATATAATTTCACTTAGAACAGTAAAGTTTTTACATGGAACGGGAACTATTCAAACTCATTACAATTTGGATTTACGAGAGAGGATTTAAAAAAAAATCATTCCTCAAATTCAAAACTCGTCACAGTTTTCCCTCTCCTCAATTTTAAATTAACAAAGTACTTGAAGCAGTCTTTAGAGTAAGAGTAGTATTCTGAAGAAGAAATATTTCTGAATTTAGATAGAAAACTTGTTTGAATCGTTCATTGCAAATTCATCCTTTTTAATTAAAAAATTAACTACTAGTTTAAAATTTAAACTTGTTTGTTGAGAGCTAAATTTTTATGTTGAAGTTGCATTATTTCGATTCAAAACTTACCTCTGGTCAAAATTGTAACTACTTTGTTAAAAATCCATTCATATTTTCTTGGTGGAGATTCGAGTATTCAGTTGAACATTGATTTCAGAATCGGAGAATTATTTAAAGTATTTCTTTGAGAATTTATGTACTTCATGGGAAATTTGCCTTTTTGTAGAAAATCATCCTTTATGGAATAATTGATCTTTTCTAGTTCGAAATTCGACCATTTGGTGAAAATTTGTCTTTTGAAATTGAAAATTTAATTATTTTGTTGAAACTTACATATTCTTTTGAAAGGTCGGTTTTTTTGTAGAAAATTATTTTTTCCTTCGGAAGTCAATATTCTTCCTCAGATATTCTTCTTTAGGGTTAACAGTTCAAGTTACACAGTTAAACATTTTTCATTTTAATCGAACATTAATCTAGTTGAAAACTCCTATGATTAGCTTATAATTAATTTTTTGAGCCAAAAATGTCACTATTCCATTTTTGTTCAAAAATTTTGATTTTTATAGTTCAAATTTCAACTATTCTGTTGAAAAATTATATTTTTTGGTTGAAAATCAATTTTTCGTCAAAAATTGAACTATTCTAGTTGAATGATTATCATTTCAGTGAAAGATTAGTCTTTATGGTTTAAGATTCGACTACTTCAGTTAAATATTTACAATTTCATTTCATTCTTCATCATTTTTCGTAAAAATGTAGTAATTTTTTCGACAGTTAGTTTTTTTTGTTTGTTGAAAGGTAGTTTTTTTGAAAAAGGTCATTTTTTAAACTGAAAATTCAACTTATTCCTTTTGAAAATTCCATAGTTTCAGTTAAAAATTTATTTGTTTAGTTAAAGATCCATTTTTAAAATTTTAAAATGTGAGTATTGAGTAAATTTTTGTTGACAATCTATCTTGTTTGGTTAGACATTTATTTTTTCGATTTTAAAATTTGAGTATTCAAATCTTCGTTGACAATTTATCTTTCTCGATAAAACTTAATTCATCTATTTAAAACTCAACCCTTTCAGATGAAGATTCTTCGTTTTAGTATGAGATTCTTTTCCTTGGTTTGAAGTTGTTTTCCTTTTTTTAACTAAAAATGTTACTATTCCTTTTTTCGTTGCAAATTATTATTTTTTTAGTTCGAAATTCGACTATTTCGTTGAAACATTATATTTTTTCTTGTAAAATGATTCTTTCTATTTCGAAATTAATCTTCTTGTACGAATATTCACCTTCATGGTTGAAAATTGATGTGCTCCAGTTAAATATTCATCTTATTATTTGAATATTCATCTTCTTGATTGAAAAATGAACTAATAGTTGTAAACCCGTTTTCTTTTGTTATCGTGAATTGATTTCCCTCAATTGTGAGTTTAACTGTTCCAATTTTCGTTAAAAAAAAATTAAATCTTGTTGTTTTCTGAGAATTATAAATATTTTACTTCTAGTTGACCGGGAAAATTGAAAAAATCGACCATGAAAACCCAGGAAATGACCAGGAATTTGAAATCGTTCGCCGAATCGCCACCCTGAAAATTTTCAGTCGAATTTTTTTAGTTTTAGATTGACAAAACTTTAATGCTTATTGTCATAATATCAAACTTCAAACGCTTGAAACTCAAAATTGTTCAATTCCAAACACTTCAAAAATTTAAAATTATTCAAATTCATTGCATCTTGAATAGTCTTATTATCAAAAGAAAAATATTAAATTGTACAATTATGAACGTTTTGTTTACATACTATATAAGTCAACAAGAAGGCTATACATATATATTTATTCATTTATTTTAAAAATATTAGTCTCCAGTTATCAATTTCGTTTCTTTATACAATTTTTAAGATTGAAATTGATTTAAAAAGAAAACATGAGAATCCAACCGTTTTGAACTAACAGGATAAAAAAAAACATTACTGTAAACCAACTTGAAAATGCGAACGGAAATACAATAAATGCCAATAGAATGATGAACTTAGCCGCGTACACTTGTAGATTATTATTCCTAATGTTTCATCGAATATTTGTGAAACTTCTAGGAGACATCCAGGAGAAATCAGCCGCCTCGTCCCTTGGTTGAACAGAGAACTGCAGGTCCTCCTCAACAATAACGCTCCACATGTGGCATATGTGATGAGAGTAATTACAGATGCTCTGAGCAGGTACGACATAAGGACATCTGAATTCCGGAACCTCGTTCGTCCATATTTCGGAATTCACACGGAGCACTTTGTTCACGAACTTGTGAATTTTGCCCGGACAAATTATGATATGGTTGGTTATGACCAATCTGTTATTTACCTTCCAAGTCGTGGTGTGTACCTTTCTAAATATCGTCTACATAGAAATCAGTGTCGAAGATGTACTACTATGTCTGTCAATCCCACAGGACTTTCGAACGAGTATGTACCGCGTATTCTTGCGTCACCTGTATCTAGTAGTAGCAGTATGACCTCTGATGACTCCGATGTTCGTGTCGTCGATGAACCCGTCGAACGTCGAGGACTCAACATCAGATTCTCAGCTGTTGTACCTCAATCCATCGATATGCCTGGTAAAGTATTTCTTCTCTCATAAATATTGCAGGGTGTCTAGTGAACCGGAAAACCAGAAATTTTATTGAACTGGTAAAAACCCTGAAATTTATTTCTCCTTATAATAATAATAATAATATTTATTCAGTTTCTTACAAGTTGTAAATATACAAAAGCTTATAGAATCTGTAACCTCTAAGGGCAAAATAGATTGACTGTGCGGGGGCACTGATTAAAACTAACTTACATGTAAGTTGAGACGAAAAAATTTGAAAAAAAATTATTACTGTTGCTGCTAACGTCGCAACACTTTGGAACTACTTAACAAATTTAAGCAAGAATATTGAATTTTATCCATTCTTTCAGCTTAGATCTGTCCGAACTTTTAGCAGGGTGGCGACTTGACCGGGAAATGACGGAGAATTTCATTGACCCGGAAAAAAACGTGAATTTAATTAAAATACCGGGAATTCACTTGACTCAACCTAGGCTATCAAAAATTCTACCAAAAAAATACGAGAAATGACCGCTTTCCTTTTTATGAATCAAAAAGATATCTTATCATTTGATTGAAAGAATGTAACGTTCCTTTAATCTGATTCTCGAAATATTCAAATACATCTATACCTTATGAGTGGAAGAATTTTTTTTTTTTTCATTAGAAGACAAACTTTTTGCAAATTTGTAGCCCTGTGAGATTTTTTAACTGACTCAGATTTCATAATCGAATTGATGATAGCCCAAACATACAAAAAGAATTTTTGTCTGAATGTTTTCAAAAAAATATATTTATCTCGTTTTATTTGCTTTTCCTCGTTTATCTGACTTGGGACAGGGAATTTTAGAAAAAAAAATTACAGTTTTTATTTTAGGGCAGGGTGTTTCAGTAAAAAAGTATAATTTTACTTAGAACAGGAAATTTTTTATATGGAACGGGAACTATTCCCTATCTTGTTTAAAATATAAGCTTGCTTGTTGAAAATCAAATTTTTTTGTTAAACTTGCATTATTTCGATTTAAAATTCGGCTTATCTCTAGTCCATCACATCCAACTCTTTTCAAAAAAAAAAACATATTTTGGGAGAGTTTCCAACTAAAAAAAAAATCTTCAACTGAAAGAGTTGAATTTTCAAATAGAAACCAAATTTTGAATACTGGAAAAAAAGTGATGTTCAACCAAACAAATGGTTTTTCAACGACAACTATGAAATTTTCAATTTGAATAAGTTAAATTTTCCGTTTGAAAAATAAATTGCTTGTAACAAAAAAAAAAAACTATCTTTCAAACAAGTTGTTACATTTTTAAACAAAATGATAAATTTTCAAAAAAATGGTTAATTTTCAAGTTTAGTAGTTGAATTTCAATTCAGGAAAACCAATTTTCAACTGAGATAGTTACAATTTTGACTAGATATTATTTTCAACAAAAAAAATACAGTTTTTCAATATAATGGTTGAATTTTGAAATTTAAAAATGATCATCTTTAACCAGAAATGGTAAAGTAACAATTTGATTTTAAAAATTGATGTTTTAACCAAACATAAGCGTTTTCAACAAGATGTCGTTTCGACTCAAATGAAAAATTATTAACTGTATAAATTGAATTGTTAAGCGTAAAGAAAAGTTTTTAAACAAGAGAAATAACTTTCGAAGAAAAAAATAATTTTCCACCAAAAAATAGATTTCTCGATAAAAGCTGTAAATTTTCAACGAAACAATTGAATTTTCAATTCGAAAAGACAATGTTTCATTCACATTGTTGAATTTTCGGTTGATGAAATTAATTTTCAACCAGACTGATGAATTTTCATGTGAAATGATAAATCTTTAAGTGGAATAGATATATTTTATGCGACAAAGATTAATCTCTAACGATAAAGATCAATTTTCGACAAAAAAAGACGAATTTTACTTAAAGTATATAAATTTTCAAAGAAATAGTTTAATTTTTTTCTAAATCAATGTTCAAATAAATACTCGAATTCTCACCAAAAAAAAAAGATTAATTGATTTTCAACGAAATAGTTTCATTTTCAACCAGAGGTAAATTTTGTATTAGAATAGCGCACCCTCAATAAAAAAATTTTGCTTCCACAAAAGAGTTTAACATTCAACCAAGTAGTTGATTTTTCAATTGAAAAAGGATGAATTCGCAATGAACAATGTACATAAGTTTTCTATTATAATTCAGAAATATTTCTTTTGCGAAATACCATTTCTACTTTAAAAACTGCTTGAAGAAATGTCATTGGAAATTAGGAAGAGAGGACTTTCGAATTGTGACGAATTTCAAACAGTTTTATTTCTTTCCTGAAATTCCCTGCCCTCAGATAAAAACAATAATTATTCTTTTGAATTCCCTGTTCCAAGTCATATAAATGAGAAGAATGCAACTAAAACGTGTTAAATTCATTTTTCTGGAAAAACAGATGACAATTCTGTCGTATGCTTGGGCTTCACTGTAAAAAAAAGTGGTTAAAAATGACCACATTAATCAGTGGACATAAAAATACCAGTGATTACTGTGGCGGTTTCACAAAAATATTTGAAAATTATTCTGATGTTCTAAAATCACATACAGACGGGAAAATTCTCGTAACCTCGCTTTCAGGGCAGTTGAGTTTTACGTTTTTCTTGTGAAATAAACGAAATAAACAATCAAATAGCTCCTGAAAACCTGAAGTTTGCTTTTTGCATAAAACAATAGCACTATGCTTATGATTTTGCAATGTTTCGAATTGAATAGTTTCAGGGTAAATATTCAAGAATCCAAATGTACCATTTTTTCAGTTCAATAATTGTAATTAAGGAGGGTTTTAAATTGAATATTTTCTAAACGAAAGAGTTGAATAATGAATGATTTTGCAGTATATCAATATCTGATTTCGAAATTGAACATTTCTAAAAAGAGTATAATTTCAAAATGATAGGAATTCAAATAATGTAATTTCTGATTCAAATCAAATTTTCAATTGTTATGTAATGTAATTTATTCTCTTCCCTTGTATGAGGCAATCTTGAAAGTTCTTGAATAAAGTTCTTTTTCGAAATGTTATGATTCAGAGGTAAATTAAGAAATGTTTATATTTGACATATACTGATTAAAACTTTTTCAATTTCAAAATGAAAGACTTTAAATGCGTAATTAATGTTTATTTTCAAACTTAGAGCTGAATATTCTGATAGATTTGGAAACCTCTCCATTCGGGATTTCCAATATAAAATTATTCGATTTCGAAATTGTTTTTTATGAAATTTTGATCTGCAATCTTGAATATTGAAAGATAATTATCTAAAATTATTTAATACTCCATGATTCCATGATTAATTCAAAATATTCTGATTTGTACAATTTTTTAATCTAATTTCCTAAATTGTAATTTAAGGTCATATTCTCAAATTTTGAACGCTTTGAGCTGAAAAATGTTTCTATTAAAACAATAAATTCAAAATAATTTGAACCTACTCCATCTGGAAAAGTCTTATTTTCTAAAATTGTGATCTGCAATTATTTGAGTTTGAACGCTTCGAATCAGAAATTACATAATTTCAATTTCTACCATTTTGAAATCAAACTCTCTTTATAAATGTTCAATTTTGAAAATAGAGATTCATATATTTCGGAATCATTCATTTTTCAACTCTTCCGTTTGAAGCACATTCAATTCAAAATCCTCTCAAATTAAAATTATTGAACTGGAAAAATTTTTAGTATTGAATTTTCGAATATTTAATCAGAAACTATTCAATTCGAAACATTCTTTTTGGGCATTGCTGATGAGTGATGTCCGTCCGGTTATCGTTTTTGTTTTATGGCGCCATTAAGCGTTTAAGAGTGGAATTACAAAATTGTGGTAAAATTCCCATCTTTCTGCTTTTTTACGCTGCCCATGTAAATTGGATTACAGCACATATTGTGATTTTAAAGAAATCATGCAAAAGTACGTGATGATATCGTTTACAATATGGTTGAAATTTATTACATTATTCACTTGTATTCTCATGTCCACTGATTCATGTGGTAATATTATATTCTCATGGTAAAATTGCTGCAAATATTATAATACGGCACAGCAATCACTGCAATTTCATATTGAACTTGTAGAATTAACACATTAATCACGGTGAAACCTTTGCAAACCGGCTCGTAATTTTCAACTACTTTTTTTACAGTGTACCTTCAACTCGATTATCAAACTTGAGTCAAAAAACTCACAGAACAAAAAATTTGCAAAAGGGTTTTCTTTTCATGGAAAAAAATGAAAATTCTGTCTCTTGTGAAGTATAGATATATTCAAAAAGTTTTAGAATCAGACTAAAGGAATGTACATTCTTTCAATGGAATGATAAAATCTCATTTTAATTTGTAACAAGATAATTCGTATTTTTACGGTGAAACTTGAAATTTTCTGGGTTGAGTCAAGTAACTTCCTGGTTTTTTTTAGTGTATTCCTGGTCATTTTCCGTTTTTCCCGGTCAATAAAATTCACGGTCATAGCCCGGTTTCCCGGTCGAGTCGCCACCCTGAGTATCTGAATTCCTTGCTTTTTCGGCCTTCTGTTTGTTATTTGATGTGCAATTTAATACAATGCAACGATGACGTTCCATAGTTCACATTTTTTATTCTTGTAATATATTATGATAAATCACTATTTGCGCAATACACTTTGATCACAGATCACTATTTAATACCTATAACCAACATAATAAAAATTTCACGTGAATAAATCCAATAAAGTGTCAAATTATGTACTACTGACGTGGCCATTTTTGTTGATTTGACACTGTTGTTCTGTCGCAAATTCAAATTCAAATGAAAAATTTTCCGAAATGCAATCAGCGCCACAGCTTCACATTTTGCCCGCTGAGTCAAGTTGGGAACCAACTGTCTATAGGATACAATGAGTGGCGTGGCATACCCCTGCTAAACACCGAATTTTAGTGAAGTTCATGATTGAAAACAATTCATGCCATCATTTTTAGTCTATTTTCCAAAATTTATGCAACTATTAATGCTGTTTTTTGTCTCTGAAGTGAGTCCGAGCCCTGCAAATCGTTTATTTTATGTCTTTCAATCTTGAATTAACAATTTTAACATGTATATTTTTAGGCCCCAGCACTGTGGGACGAGCATTCCATCCTTACAATCCCTATAATACGGTACCTGACGTTGTCACCGTATCCTCAAGTTCTTCTGGGTCCGAGGATGAATGCGAGGTTGTCGGTTACGTAAAACCTCGTCATGAGAGGACTCCAGAAATAATAGACCTTTCTAATTCTGAAAGTGAGGTGCCGATTCCTCAACCTCAACCCATTGAGAACATCAAGTACGTAAATAAAATAAATCCAAGATCTTAGAATTGGCTACCTTAAAGGTGCCCTTTTAATTAACAGAATTGAAACTAAACTTCTTTTTCCAGACCTCCAATAGATATATCATCTACACTCGAGGACGAAAGTCAGCCAAGTACTTCGCACGAAGCAAAGAGACAAGCAGTCCGAAAAGTGGAAAATGTTTATCCCAATAGAATGTTAGAAATTCTGTCCTCGTCAAGTTTTAGCGAATCCGATTCCGACAGCGATTATAGTCCGAAGAGAAAACACAAAGTGAGCAGCAAGAAGTCAAAAAGGTTATCCCAAAATCCTCCAACCAGGAAACGCAAACGATCACCGGCTACAAAGGTTCGTACCAAAACGCCGACTGAGAGGATGTTAACTTCAACTTTAATATATAGCTCGAGTGACAGCGACTCAAAACACGTAAAGCGAACTTCCAAAAAAGAAACAACTAAGCGCAGGCGCATCTCCGTTTCCACAGACTCGAGCTCAGGAAAAAGCAAGAAAAGAAATTCGAGGAGTGAATCGAGGAAAATTAAACACACTTTGAGTGCTGCGCCCAAAGAGAACAAGGCATTGAAGAGAGATAATGTTTCTTCGATGATTTACAGTAGTGACACTGATAGTTACAGTAGTATTGATAGTGACTCTGAAGAAAAACCTCGAGTTCAGCGAAAATCGAGGAGAAGTTACTCCACAAGTTCGAGCGACTGCAGCTCCGAGCGTAGCAGAAGTTCTTCGAAGACCAAAGAAAAGTCTCGTGAGTCTCGAAAATCCTCAAATAAGTCAGGATCTCGAAACTCCCGTCTTAAGAAAAATGAAGCCCGAAGTTCAAGCAACAGCTCCTACGAATCTGTGGGAGCCGATAGATCAAAACTGCCCAAGTATCCTTCATCCAGCGACTGCTCCGGGGACAGAGCCTCACAGGAAAAAATAGATTCAAGTTCCAGTGACACCACTACAGAAAGTGGAGATTTGATGGATAAAATGCTGGGGTATGAGGAAACTAGCACTGACCCTAGTGTCCCGGACTTGGAACAACATCGGTATTACAGATCCCGAAGCCAGTGCAGTGTTTGTTCAGACAACACTCGAACTTCTAGCAAAAAGAAATCGAAGCACAAGGACAAGCGCAGGGAGAAGACGAAGAAAATATCTCCCAGCAAGTTCTTTAGTTCTTCGGATGGAAATTCAATGAGTTCTTCGACTGTTTCCTCGAGCTCGAAGAACGACGCGCCATCTACCTCAAAACATTCCGACTCGAAAAGCAGCTCGAGTTCGAGATCGAGGGATAAGCACAGGTCGCATAGAAAAAGTAAAGACTCAAGACGCAGAAGGTCTCGCAGTAATTCGAGGTCCAAGTCTAAGAAAAAGTCAACACGTCAAATCGTGATAGACTTCCAGTATGATTAATGGTATGTATGAAATTACATTTATCAATGCTTCTTTTGCTAAGTTATTCCTCTATTCCATTATGATTATGGTGTACAATAACAAAATTTTTATAAGAAGCAGTGGATTTCTGCTTCGGTATTTCTTGGAATGGAAGAGTTTAAGTCTGTGTGAAGTCCAATTGTATGAGTGATAATTATTTCTGTGGATGTGTCGTCCACTGCCCACATTTGAATAATGCTTTTTGATTCTGATGCAATGGTCCCTTCGGTTTTATTTTTTAGACAAATTGTTTATTTCACTGATGTATCGGAATATTGTATACAGTGTACATTGAACATTGACCTTAATGAATGAATATTAAGACTTGTGGATTTCACATCACTGCGATAAAGATCTGTCTGTAAAGGTGAAAAAAATTGTTTCTACGTACACGATGGTAAATATGTATCTGTAACTTGTATTATTACGAATTTACACTTATTTTCTGTACTTCCTTCTGCGTTTTAGGCATATAATTATTATATAATAAATAAATGAAAAGAGGGATTTCTTATTTTAATGATTTACTCTTCAGGAAACGAAACTCTATTTTTAGGAATACAGATTGACAGGGCTGCCACAGCCCAGGATGTCTACTTACCGCAATGAAGCCGGGAACTGAAATTGAATCGTGAAAACCCGAGAATAACATTCTGAATGTTCGAAAATGTAATATTATTTATTAATAGGTTTAATAATACAAATAAATTTAAAACTTGTAATAAATGTAATAAAAGAGAGTATTGAGATATCATAGCATTTCGAAAATTTTGTGACAGTTGAGAGCAATCTTCAAGCTCTGAACAAATCTACGAAAGATAATTAGTTATTATTATTAAAGTCTACTTTTTTGAACATACCTTTTTGATGTAAATGGTTGAAAATGTCGAAATTTGAATCTTTCGAAATCTTAGTGAAATTGTTTACACTCTTTGTGAATTTCTTCAAAATGTTTGAATCCCTTCAAAATCTTTGCGAAATTGTAAAATCTTGAACACCTCCTGGAATATTTTGTAATCTTCTCAAACCTTTGTGAATTTTCATGAAATCTTCGTAAAAGTTATTCACCATGCTTTGAAATCCTTTAATGTCTCTGAATTGTTTGAAATAAATTTGAGAATAAACCAATTAGAATATCAATTTTTGGAATCTTTGGGGAAGTTTTGAAGTCTTTGTAAATTGCTTTGAAATGTTCGAGTAAATTGGACATTTCAAAAATCAAACAATATCCATTGAATTGAGTCAAATATATCAAACTTTGGAAAATTTAGAGAATTTTAAATAGTTTTATGGAACAAATAAAAATTCAACGTTTGTTGTTTTTAAATCAAGTAAATTTCAAAAGGAATTCGAAAGATTTTTCCAAATTCATTTGATGCATTCAGCTTTAATTAAATTCGGAGATATCAAAAGGAATATAAACAAATTTATCATAATACCTAAGAATGAAACAATGCATTGAATATAGTGGAATTACGGGAATTTAGAAAAATTCAAACGAATTCCAAAGAACTCGGACAGATTTGAAAGAAGTGAGGAAGAATTAAGGCGAATTCCAAATGAATTGGAATAGAAAAAACTAAATATAAATTTCAGTAAAATTAGAATGAATTTACAAATGAATTCAAATTTGATATAGAAGAATCTATGGGAAATTCAAAATAATTTGTGGATGGAACACATTATGTTGATTTTTTTTCATTCGGATAAATGCTACACTGGAAATATTTTTTAAAAATTAATTTGATTCGATAAATTTGAAGTGAATCAAGAAAAAATTGATAATTTAATAAGTATTCACCATGAATTTTGAATTATCCAAACAAAAATTGATCGAAAGAGAAACCATTCGTTACTGTAAAAAAGTAGTGAATTTAGAACAATTTGATGAAATTCAGACGCATCAAAAATTGATACAAATAAATTCAGAGTAAATTAGAAATAAATCAAGCGAATGGAAGAAATTTTTTTCCAGAAAAAATTCTATGGAATTCAGAAAAATGGAATTGAAAAAAAAAACAGAAAATTTATAGGAATATAAGGGATATGGGAAGAACTCTATGATTCATAATAAAATCTTAATTGGATTCAATTTCAAATGAATAAAGATAAATTGAATGGGATCCCGAATAATTCAGAGGACTTAGTATGAATAACAAGAATTTAGGGTGAATTCTAAAGAAATGAAAAAAAAATCCAAATTATTTTATTCATCTTAGTAAATTTAGTCATACGAATTCAGAGTTAATATAAAATGATTTATGGCAAAGTTCAAATAATTCACGAATATGGAACAAACTTTGTTGTATCCGAAGGAATTTCATGAATTCAGGTGAACAGTAAGCTAAAAACATTTTTGAAATATTAAGGAAAATTAATTGTAATCTTCAAATTAAGAAAATATCAAGGGAATACATTTTTTTCAAGAATTCAGAATAAATTAATAACGATTCAGGGTAAATTCCAGATAAGTCAAACGAAAATAAAAAATATTCTGTTTATTTCAGTTAAATTATAGTGGATTCAGATTTTTCTAAGAGAATTCGATTTGATTCATACGAATTGCAGATTAATATAACTGAGTTTTGGAAAAGTGGAATACACTGAAAACAATTTGAAAATATTCTTAAGAAACGATTTAAATTTTTGTCGTAATTAACGAAAATTCTTAGGAGTTCCTAATAATTTGGAGAATTCAGTTTGAATAATAAGAAGTTAAGCTGAATTCCGAATGATTTCTTGATATTTTATTCATTTTAGTAAAATTAGAGTAAATTTAGACATACGGTTGATGTGGATTTTATTGAAATTTTTCTAAATCCAAAAAAATTCCAATGAATTCAGGTGAATGAAAGTTTGAAGTAATTCTATGAGAATTCATAGAAATTGGAGTTGAAGTTTAAGAAAAGTTGAGTAAACTGGAAAAAATATCAAAATATCATTACAAAACTATTTAAATTCTTCAAATTTTCAATGAAACGAGAAAAATTCAAGGGAGTTTAGAATAATTTGAAGAATTCAGGGTTGATTACGTATAAATTGAAAAAATTCCATTCATTTCAATTGAATCTAGTGAATTTAAGTATACGAATTCAAGGTAAATATGGAAGAATTCAAGTCAATGGTTCGAATTGGAATTTTCATTCGAAAATTTAGGTTTGAAATAAAAAACTAAACTAATCTAAATTAAAATTAACTCACAAATTGAAAAATACTCAAAAAAAAGTGAAAAAATCCAAAATATTCTATTTATTTCAGTAAAGCCACCATGAATTTAGAAAAATGCGGTGTAATTCATACAATTTCAGGGTTAATTTGAAAGAATTCAGGTCGAATTCTTGATTATCCAAGTTAGGAACAAATTGGGATGAATTCAAAAGACTTTCGGGGGTTAAAGAGACTTTGCGGAAAGCTATAGGAATTTAAGTAAATTCAACATTTTAAGAAATAAATAATCATCATTGAATTAATTAAAATGAATCAAACTATTGTGAATTTAGAGAAATTTGAGGGAAATGTGAAGAGTTGTATGAAATTCATAAAAATTCAGGGTTAGTAAAAAAAATCAAGTAAATTGAAAAGAAATCAGAAATATTTTCACAAATTTATTCAATATATTCAATTTCGAGTAAATTATTAAATATTTAAGGGAATTCAAGAAAATTTGATAGAGTATCTAAGGTTGACATAAAAAAATGCATGGCAAATTTGAAATAATATGAATGAATAGAAAAAATTTTGTTATAATAGGAGGCATTTTATTGAATTCAGATGTACGATGAACTGAACAATTTCTGAGATATTCAGGTAAATCAACTGAATTCGAAAATTTCGATGTAAATTATGGAAAAAATAAAGAGAATGGAAAAGAATTTGAAGAATTCAACATAAATTGATAAGGTCCAAGGTGAATTCCAAATAACTTGAACAAAAATTCAAATAATCAAAAATATTCTATTCATATCAGTAAAATCATAGTGAATTTTTAAGAATTCAAGAAGATCCAATGAAATTCACAGAAATTAAAATGGAACAAATTTTTTTGAATAATAAAAATCCATCGAAACCAAGTAAAAATAAGTGAATACAATTAGAAAATTTATATGAATATAAGGAAAATTGGAAGAAATCGATAAAATCCGTAAAAAGAAAAATTCTTTATATTTGGAGTAATTTTAGCAAAATTCAGGGGAATTCAAAATAATTCCAAGAATTCAGTATCAATAATAAGAAGTCAGGATGAATTCCAATCAAATTATTGGAAAAATCGATAATATGACATTCATTCATGTAAAATTGGAGTGAATGAATCCAATTTGAATAGGAGTGAAGAAAATTACCCAATATACATAAATTGAAGGTAAATGAGAAAAATTTGATAAAATTCATGATAGTTAAAGTGAACATAAAGGTTTTATTTTAATTGAAAAATTTGTAAGAATTCGAGGGAATTCAAAGTCAGTTTGCGAGACTGCGAAATAGCATTGAATTCATGTAAATGGGAGTAATATAATTAGCAAATTTATAGGAATTTGAGGGGAATGCGAAGAATTCATCATTTATAATAGTTAAAAATGTTGAATTGATTCAAGTAAAATAACAGTGAATTCAGAAGAACTCAAGGAAATTTGATAAAATTCATGAAAACTCAGTAATAGGTATAGATTATAGAACTTAATACAATAGTAGTTGATTCTTGTGTTCTCTGTTTCAATTATTTGCAAAAAAGTGACTAAAGAGATATTTATTGTTCAAAGTAACTGAAGTGACTTTATATTAAGAAGTGATATGAGTGTAAAAGAAGTTATTTCTACTGTCCAAAAGAAAAACCTAGTAAGTGACTTTTGCCATAGAGGTTATTTTCTCACGCAGATATGCCTGAAAATAGTCACTACGGAAAAAGTCACTTACTAGGTTCTTCTTTGGGACAGCAGATTTATTGAGTGACGATGTGGCACGATGTGGCAGCTATTCGGATTAAGAGACACGCTCATGTTTATGTATCTAATTCATTTATATTTTTTTGTAACTAGTACAAATTCAGGAAGATTTTAACACAAAATTATTTACATGAAAATACTTTTACAATATATTTCAGTCACTCTTGATTTTTGTCGAAATTATGCAAAGTGGATGCCTTTAACATTAAATTCATACAGCAACCTGGAAAAAAATGACATATATTGAATTAAGTTGACTAATGTAAGAACTTAATGTTATGAAATAATAAATTATATATTATTGTAATGACTTATATTTGATAAATATTCTTAATATATGCTGTAAAAATCTTTATTAAAGACTCATCATAAAAGGAATCGTAAATATTAAAAACTATTCTAATAAGCCATTCAGTTTTCTTAGAATTCAAAATTAGTTTAATTTTAAAATAATTCTGTTTGACTTCAATATATTGGCATGAAAGCTATATGAATTTTCATTCTTACCCTTTGAAATCGTCGACATCCATCGTCCTCGCTCTCTTCTCTTCAACATTTGCTTCCTTTAAAACATTGCTTATCATTTCTTTTACATTAAAGTCCTCAGGAATAGGCTGCGAAAAAAAAATTAAATTCAGATATAAGTAATATCTTAAAGAGATTCCAAAATTCTCAAGTGATGATATGAATATTTCCTCTACCGTATTTGCTAAACTGCAGTGGATTTTGTAATTCTTCTCGATAACTGCTAAGACTGTAGATTGTTTAAAAGCTGCAGCTAATGTTTTGTTTTTCCTTACGAAGGCAATTCTGGTGAGACCATCCCATTCTTTATAATCAATTGGCGGTGGTGGATTTCTCGGTTCTATCCTGACCACATTAGATTCCACTTTTGGTGGCGGTCTGAAATTGTTCTTTCCAACCTTCATCAACATATCGACTCGTGCTAATAATTGTGTATTGATACTGAGGCGACAGTAAGCTTTGTCTCCTGGTTTTGCTACTAATCGCTCTGCGAATTCTCTCTGAAACATGAGCACAGCACATCTGCGAAAAATACAATTTTCAAATCTGTAGATATTTCCTTAAGCTTTGCATATGAAAGGCACATTTTGATCAATAATATTTATAATACGTTAGATTATACCAAGGATCACAGCCGTTCAGTAGTTCAGTTTCAGGTAAAAAGAAGGATTTTCATCCGAAAATAGAGGATTAGAAGGGGATTTCGTTAATTATTATATATCATATGAATTATGGATAGTTTAATAGTCATTTTTGTGTTAAGAAAATTTATTTTGCTCATGTTCAAATTGTTTCGGATATTTTTACCATGCAGGCTAAAAAGATATTAATTTGAAGAAGACACAAATCAGTTCTTGAAAAATCTACTTTCTTTGCTTTTGTTTCCTTAAACTTTATTGTTTTTCCTAATGTATTTTTATCGCTTGAGAGCTCTCAAATAATTAAAAACTTTTTGAAATCTTAGCTGAAAAAAATTCCACAGATTAATGGTAAAGAAAACCAATCAAAATTCTTATTCACGGAAGTGAAATTATCATAAAAATCCAACTTTTTCTGGTTGGAAAGTCTACTATTTTATTTTTGGTTGACAATTTTTTTCTTTTCATTAAAAATGTAATTATCTGGTTTAAGATTGTTTTTTCTGTTAACCATTCATATTTTTTGGATGAAAGTTTAACTTCTTTATTGAAAATAACTTTTTTGTTAAATCTTCATCTCTGGTTGAAAACTCAACTATTCTATTGAAACTCCACTTTTTTATGGAAAATTTATATTTTTAGTACATAATTCAAGACATGTTGAGGAATAAACTTTTTTGGTTGAAAATCCGTTTTGTTTTTTGTTAAAAATATACCAATTTTTTCGAAAATTATCCTTCTTCTTGAATAGAAAATCTTTGTTCTTTGTCCTTTTCTTTTGTTGAAAATTCTTTTTTCTTTAATCAAGAAATATTGTTTGATTGAAATCCCTTTGGTGACATCTCTTTGGTAAAATTTCTTCGATATTTCGTTAAAAATTCGTTGTTTATTTGACTCAAAACGAATTTCTTTAACTGTAAAACTAAATTCTTCCTTTTCCCATAAAAACTTTTGTTTTAAATTCTGGTTATAGTTGGGGATTCATTAAGTAAAAATTAATTTCTTTTGGTAATAAATTCAACTGTTTTCATGAAGATTCAACTACTTTTCGGAAAATTGTTCTTTCGTTCTAAAACCAAACTGTTTTTAAATGAGAACCGAAAAATTGTTTGGTTGGAATTTCAACTATTTGAATAATGCTTTGTTGTTTTTAGTTAAAAATTTATATGAAAATGCTTGGCATTTGAGTTGAGAATTCGTCTTTTTGGATTTGAATGCATCAATTTGGTTACAATTTATTCTTCTTCTTGACTGGAAAATCTTTCTTGTTTCAATTTTTTTTTTCTTTAATCCAGCTACTTTGACTGAGAATTCAACTGTTTTTTAGAGGATTGGTGTTTCTGAGTCAATATTTTAACAATTCAGCTGAAATGTTCTTCTTCATCATCCGAAAGTCTTACTTTGTTGGAAATTCATTTTTCTTTTTCTTTGAAGATTGATTTCTTTGGTTGCAAATTAGGATATTCTGCTTAAAATTTGTTGTTTGGTTGTCTGAAAACTAATCCCTTAAACTTAAAATTTAATTCTTCCGTTTTTGGAAAAGATTTCATCTCTTTTACGAAAAAATTAAACTGTTTACTTAAAATTATTACATTTTGTGAAAAATTCATATTTTTAGTTCAGAAAATGAACTGTTTGGATAACAGAATCAACAATTCTTTTGAAAATTTTTCTTCTGAACTTGATATCACCATTTTTTATTGAGAATTCATCTGGTTCGATTAAAACTCCAAATGCTTGATTGGAAGTTGCACTTCTTCGTTAAACATTAATCTTTTTGTTTGAAGATTTTTCATTCAAGTTCAAAGTCCCTCCCTTCGTATGAAAATTTGACTGGTTCATCGAAAATCCAACAATATTGTTGGAAGTCTTTCTTTATGGTTGGAAATTGAACTGTTTTGTTAAAAATTGTCTTTCCGGGTTAAAAATCAGAGTATTTGATCAAAAATCCATATCTTCTGCTAAAAAGTTTAAATATTTAGTTATAAATACAACTGTTTGGTCAAAAAGTGATCTTTTTTGGTTATGAACTCAATTATTTCATTGAGAATTTAGCTTTTGAAAATCTAACAATTATGTTGAAAAGTCATCCTTTTTGGTTCACAGTTTGACTTTTCAATTTTAATGTTGATCTTTTTTGGCAAAAATTCAACTGTTACATAGAGAATTCGTCATTTTGGGTGAAAAATTGAACCATTTAGTTGACATTTTTTCATCATGACTCGAAAATCTTGCCTTGTAGGAAATTGCTTTTCTTTCGGGATTTATCTCTTTGGTTATAAATTAAAATATTTTGCTGAGAATTTGTTGGTTATTTGGCTGAAAATTCATTTCTTCAACTGAAAATGAATTTTTTTTCTGTTTTTGGTAAAAGATTTTTTTTGGTCATGAAAATTAAACTATTTCCATGGAAATTTATGCCTTTTTTTATTTATATTTTCTGTTGATGATTCATTTTTTTATTACCTCGACTGTTTTAGATTTGGATAAAAAATATTTTGTGTTCAAAACATCAACTCTTACATTTTTTGTTGAGAATCCATCTTGTTCGATTGAAAACTCAACTAATAGGTTGAAAGTTGAACTTTTTTGTTAGAAATTGAATTGTTCAATCGAAAATTCACCAATTTTGATGAATTCATCCTTTTTGGTTTAAAATTAAACTGTTTTGTCACAAAAATTATCTATTACTATTGTACTATTGAGTTAGTAATTAACTGTTTGGTAAGAATTAATCTTATTTCATTGAAAATTCATCTATTTGTTGAATTTCAACATTTTTACTTACAATAATAGGAATTTCAACTGCCTTAAGTTTCATTCAATATCTGCACCAATTTCATTTAAAAGAATCCATTTTTGTATTTTCATAGAATATCTTATTTTCCCTGATTCACAGAATTCAAAGCAGCTTGTTTTCTCATGTCTTGACACTTTGTTTATAATTCTTGTAGAATTAATCGACACTTCGAAAAACAGGGAAAATTAGGTTCGAATTTTGGGTGTTTAAGGGTATTTTTCACATTCGAGGGTAAAAATTCGGGGAAAATGGGAGAAAAGAGGATAGGATGAAAGAGGACGACCTGTGATCCCTGTTATGATTAAGGAAGTAAATAATAAGTTACCTAAAGAACGGTCTGTGAAGCAGTAATTTGAATACCAGGGGAGATGAAATTTGATACGGAATATTGGCCACGCAGAGATCAAAAAATGGTAATTGAGTTTTTAGAACGTCGCCTATCATAATTTGAAGTTTGGATTGGTAAGAAGTTCCCTGAACTCGCTTCTGTAATTCGGCTACCATCCGGGGATCTACTTCACAGGCTATTACTTTTTTTGCCTTTTCCAACATTTTAACAGTCATGTTTCCGGTTCCTGGACCGATTTCTAAAACTACGTCAGTTGGACGCAGTGCTGCTTTTTCTACCATTGTCTGAATTATCATCGGATTTTTCAATATGTGTTGACCGAAATCCTTATTGAACATAATGCCTGAAATATACAGTAGATATAATGATAAACATAGTCTTTATATTGCATTAATTAATCGCATTTTTATTTGTAATCAAACAAACATAACCGCCTACTTTGATGTTAGAAATAATCAATTTAGGGGAGGTAACTGGTAAATAAATGAAACTTTAATAAAAATTAGATGAACAGAGATTATGAACATTGAATATTGTAAAAAGTAGGAAATTATCAACACAATATTTCAGGAATAGGTTTCTTTTAGGTTATGTTTTACTTTTAAACATAAATAAGTGAATGTTTACTGACCTTGTTTGGCAACATCTTTGTGAATACGAGACTCTTTTTCTCTCCGTACTTTAGGCATATTTATATTTTTTTATTATTCCTTTATTACTTCAATTTCTGATAAACGGCAACTAATGCATAAAACGGGAACACCATGAGCACGTGGTAAATATATCTGAAGTTAGTATCTAACGAGAACGATTTTTGACTGACAGTCCTTCCCGCAGCTAACTTCAAACGATAGTCTTTGCAAACTTGCGGCTTGTTATGTGTTAGCATGTGTCAATTTATTTAATTTTTTGCATTTTTCATAGTGCTGAAACCTATTTTGAATGTTTATGACGTAAAAATAAATACGTATGAATTTAACTCTAATCGTGACTGTGAGTAGAAGGCTAAAATCCACAAACCATTCATGCATTCAAACAATGTTATGA
This sequence comes from Neuroterus valhalla, assembly GCA_011762715.2. NCBI lineage: Eukaryota > Metazoa > Arthropoda > Insecta > Hymenoptera > Cynipidae > Neuroterus > Neuroterus valhalla. Next base: position 6,829 of record WSXT02233213.1, on the reverse strand, counting down.
TCCGTTTGGCAGTTTTGGCTTAGGTTAGCTTCTGTAACATGCGTCTATAAACGTCAACAAAATCTGTCTTAAATGTTTTAAATCAGATTTAATTCGGAGGGTTAATTACTCGGATGTTCGGAGTACACTAGATTGCAAGATTTAAAGATTTCGTGGGGTTTGCGAAAGGTTGATTTTGGTTTGTGATTCATCTTTTTCGTAAAGATTCGTTTTTTTGTTAATGAATGCAACATAAAAATTCAATTGTTATGATTAATGATTTAACTCCTCTTCTGGAAATTTTTCATCAAATTTTTTCCTCTTAGTCCTGGAAGAAATAAGAAATATTTTTGAAAATAGTTCAATTCTTCAAATTTTGAATTAATTCAGGAAAATTCAAATGAGTTCTAAATAATACAAAGTGGCCTCCCGGAAACCCTGTCATCAAAAGAGTAGGTATAAATTATGGTAATTTAATGTGAATTTTGAATAAATTGAAGAAAACCAACTTTTTTTGTTCGAAAAAGAGCATGTTTTCGAGTCGGGAATTAAACTGTTTTATAGAGAATTCGTCTTTTTGGCATGATAGAAAATGAAAATATTTGGTTCCCATCAACATTTTAGTTAGGCTAATTACTTCATTGATCATACATTTCTCATTTTGAAACTTCTGAAATGAAAGTTTTCCAATGAAACTTCCAACGGCATGTTTATCCTCCAAATCTTTGAGAATTCCACATAGATCTTAGGCATTTCTTAAAATTTGCTCAACATCCCGAAATTCTTTGGAATACTTCAAAATGATTTACAACAAAAAACTTCCGATATTATTTCCGATCTTCTCCTGATCATTCAAATTTAATAATGCAATCATTCGGAACTGAACATTTCCTGACTTGAAGTCATCGGAATTAAAGTACAAATTAAATCAAAGTGAAACTTCTCTGAACTCGAAATCTTTGAACTGAAAAAATTGCCCCTCCCAATTCGGAAAAAAATGAAGGCCAAAATTTCCATTCTTTTAACTCAATAAAAATGTTAAAAATAAAAAATCTTTCTTGTCCAGCTTAGAAAAAAACATTCCCCTTTTCAACCTGAGGAAAACGTTTTGGAAACAGAAAACAAAAAAAATTCGCTCTTCCAATTAACAAAATTTTTAAACTCAAATGTTTACCCAATTCACTTAGTTGAATGTTGAAATTAAAAAACACCCCCTTTCCAATTAAGAAAAAAAAAATTAGAAAAACTCTCTTTAAATTTGAAAAAAAAAAAAAAAAAATTTCCTTCGAACTCTTAATAAAAATTGAAGAATTTTAGTTTTCCTTCCACATTCAACTAAGTATTCCGAAAAAAACATTCTATATGACATTTTAGTTATTATAACCTTTCAACAAAACTTTAAAAAAAACAAACTTAACGTTATTCAAATTAGAAATCTGACATTAAAACTTCTTTTATACTGGAATCCTTAAGAGTTTAATTATTTTACTTGAAGTCGTTCAAAAAAAGATGATCGTCAAATTCTGATTTTTAAAATTAAACAGTTTCAGTTATGAATAAATAAATTAAAAAGTGTAAAAAGTAAAATGGCAACATTCAAGATTGATAATTTATTACTCAGAAATTTGAACAATGCGCAATAATTTTCAACTTTGAGGGATTGATTTCCCGAACTATCAGTAAGTAATTGTTCAATTCAATTTGAAATGTTTTTCTATCAGAATTATGAATTTCAAACACTTTTATTTCATTCTTACCAAATCAAAAAAAGGGACAAAAATCTCTTGAATTAAAGAAAACTTATTCCATTAAGTTTTCTAGAAATCCGTCAAAATCCCTTATTATCCATTGAAATCTTTTGAAAACCTGAAAATCCGTCAAAATGAGTAGAGATGATTCAAAATCCCTTGAATACAAATTATAATCAACTCATCCATTGAAGTTCATGAAAAAAAAAGTTCAAATCCCTAGGAATCTGTGAAGTCCTTGGAAATCCATAGGGTTTTTTCTCCTTGTAATCTTTTAATTTGCTAAGAATCCCGCGCAGTTCAATCTAATTTGATTTATTTCCAAAGTTCTCTAGGAATCCCTTAGAATCGATCCTAAAATCTTCAAAAACCCTACTAAATTTTTTTAATTCCCTTGAAATCGGAAAAAAATAATATCTTTGAAATACTTGCAGGTGTTGTGGAATTCCTCAAAATCTTTGGAAATTCTATGCAATTCTTTGGCATCCCTTTAAATTAAAAAAAAACATTTTGAAATCATTTGAATTCCTTCATATTCTTTGAAATTGATGAAAACCTTAAAAAGCTTCAAAGTGGAATTCAACTTAATTCACAAAGTTCTCTACAATTTCTTTCAGATCCTCTTGAAGCTCATTTCAAATCATTAGAGGTCGTTGAAATCTGTTAAAATATAGAAAAATCATGAAAAAAACGTTTAATATGAACTAAGTTAGACTTATTTATACAAATTCTATCCAAGAAACCGTTGGAACCGCTTGAAGTCCTTGGCGGTATAGTAAAATCCTTTAGATCTTCTGACATTCCTTCAAATACCTTAGAAGCCCATAAATCTTTCAATCGCTAGGAATCCCTTAATATTTTATCTTATTTCATTCATTTTTCAAAGTTCTGTAGAATTCTCTTATTTGAAATGCTGAAATTGGTTGAAATTCATTGATGTAGTTGAGATATTTTAAGTCTTTTGGAATTCTGTAAAACTCGTTCAAAATCTTTGTTATTCGTAAAAATTTGTTGTCATCATTTCAAATCTCATATAATATTCAATTAATCTGAGAAAATTGTTCAAGATCTGCAGAAATTCTCAAGCATTTCCTAACATTTTTTGGAAATTATTGATGCACTTAAAATCTTTCAAGTCTTTCGGAATTCCGTAAAATTCCTTTCAATCTGTAAGATCCATATTTCTTGATTCGCAAAATTTATTAGAAGAAATTCATTTCAGGAAAATTCAGAATAGCATGTAGTTCCATAGGATTGCATGATATTTCATAGGATTGCACAAAATTTTATAGGGATCGCTCGAAATTTTATAGAGATTTTATGGGATCGCAAAGGAATGCAAATAGCATGCACACCAGATTCCAAGAGTAATCAATACCTTCAAGTTATTAATTAATTTCCAAATAATTGGTCAATAAAAAAATAATCTAATTTAATTTCAAGTCTGCAGAATTTCGAAATGGAAGAAGTAGATGAGAACTTTGAAGAAAATGAGATCAAGCAGGAAAACGGAACAGCATGTGAAAATACCGAAGCGTCTATTGGAATAAGACCTCGACCATTGATTTGTAAACCAGGACATGTTAACGTGGGTTGCAAATCCGAACCTCTCGAAACAAAATGGCATTGGGCACCTGGTGCATGGCAAGATGCAACTCGAACGAGTGCATTTCAACCTTACAAGGTCAGTCCTCATAAAATCAACTCAAAAGCAGTGCCGGAAATATTCTAATCTACAACTGATTCATGTGACCATTATTTCTTTTTCTAACAGCCACCTACATTGCTCACAAATTTACAAAGAGGAAATACGCAAACAGAAATTCCACAACTTTATGTAGGAAAAGACATAACTTTTTACACACTCGCTGGTCAAGGGGAACTTACACCTGAAGACATTCGTCCAGGTATAAACAAAACTATTGTGTAATTTAGGGGCCGTCTATAAACTAAATCACCACTTTGGGGCCATCTTTGACACACCGACCCCTTCGTTGGTAAGGATTGTCTAGTAGTTTTTTTCAGTTAAATTCTCAACAAAAAATTGGTTTTTCAATTATGTAAGATGAATTTTCAAAGAGAGAAAAAAGTTTTCGAGGTAAAAAATCAAAATTGTATAAAACAGTTGACTCCTTAACCTGAATAGATAAGTTCTCATAAATGAAGCTAATTATCGATCAAGAGCGATACAATTTCAAACAAATAGTTGAATCTTTCACGGAAAATATGAGTTCTTTATGAAAATTGCAATTGTTGAATTTTTATTTCAATAAATTAATTTGAATAAAATAGTTACATTATAATTTTTAAAAAAATTTTACCAAAACAGACGAATTTTCAACAGAATGCATTGATTTGCTACCAAATTGTCGAATTTTGAAGCTTAGAAGACAAATCATATGCACCAGAGTTTAATTTTCTACCCAGGAAGAATGAACCAAACAGGTGAATTTTCGGAACAGAAAATGAATCCTCAACAAAAAAGCTATTTTCCAAACCAATAGTTAAATTTTCAATGTAAATGACGGATTCTCAACCAAAAAAATGTACTTTTCACAAAGTTATTTATCTTTACGCTATTAGATGATTTCTCAAGTTTTGAGTTCAATAAATAAATTTTTACAGAATAGTTACATTTTTAATATAGAAAAAATATTCTACCAAAAAAAATAAATTTCTACAGAATTCATCAATTATATACCAAATTGGAATTTTCCATCCGAAAATATGATATTTTAACAAAAAAGTTAATTTTCTACTGAGAACTTCAATATTCAGAAAAAAGTTTGATTATCAAGCAAACAGTTGAATTTATCGAAAAAAATATGGATCCTCAAGAAAAAAGCTATTTCCCACTAAACAAATAGTATCATTTTCAATAAAAATGAATTTGAATTTTAACATGAACTTGTATTTTCAACAGAGAAAGATAAATTTTTACCATTAAAACGAATTTTTAACAAAAAATTTCAATTTTAAAAGAATAATAAATTCTTTGCCAAGAACATCAATATTCTCCTAAGAAGAGGGATTTCCATCAAAATTGTTGAATTTTATCAGAAAAAAAGACGAATTATCTACTCATAAGTTAAAATTTTAACATAATAATATGATCTTTCAACAGGAAAAGTAATTTTATCCCAAACAGTTGCATTTTCTACTAAAAGAGATTTTTTTCGACTGAAATAGGCTGATTAAATATTTTATGTGAGAAAAAATCAGTTTGCAACCATAGATATGAATATTTAACAAAATTCATGAATTTTAAATCTAGCAGATAAGTTTTCAACCAGAAGAAATGAATTTTTCCAGTTAAAAATATCAATTAAATATTTTATGTGAGAAAAAATCAGTACGCAACCATAGATATGAATATTTAACAAAATTCATGAATTTTGAATCCAGCAGATAAGTTTTCAACCAGAAGACATGAATTATTTCAGTTAAAAATATTAATTCGGTTCAAAAGTAGTGTAATTCCATTTTCGAATGCAAAAATTAATTCTCATGAAAAGCATGAATTTCCAACGGAATAATCTAATTTTCAACGCAAGTTTGAACGCGCCTAGGGGGCACTAGGAATGCTTTCCTTATTATTTATTTCAATAATAATCTTCATATTTTGAAGTCACCAAGTAATTAAGTATAGATAAAGATCAGATTTTTTAAAGCTCTGTAGGCTTTACGGTATACATTCTCATCGTGACACTTGCGCTTTGCGCTCGATTTCTGAAAGACATTTTTATGTGCAAAAAAAAATTAATTCGCAAGAAATAAGTTTAACATTCAACGAAATAGTTAAATTTGATGAATTATAAACAAAAACACAAATTTTCTACCGGAAGATAAAGTTTCAACTTAAATTTTGAATCTTCAGGAAAAAGGAGATTCAACAAAAGAGTTGAACGTTGGACCAAGTAATTGCATTTCCTACTAAAAACATGATTTTACAACCGAGTAAGTGTTTTTGTATGAACAAAAAATTATTATCAACAAAATAATTAGAATTTTCAACCATTTAGTTGAATTTTCAACTGCAAAAGATAAATCTTTAACAGAATAGTTCAATTTAAACAATAATAAATTAAATAGTTAAATTTTTTAAAGTGATAATTAACCAAAAACCGTAGTTTTCGGCACCACTTCCTTTTTTCCTTAAACCGGTAGCTTTTCTTTTTAATGGCCCCCTGTAGGTACTCACAAAAATGTGTACAGATTCAAAAATAAATTTTCTAATTTAAGGATCAGTAGATGCATTGGATGAGAAGGGCTTGTCGGGATTAATGTGGGCTGCTGGATATGGACAATTGGGTAGTGCGAGACAACTTTTGGAAGCTGGAGCTGATAAAAATTGTCGAGGACATCAAGGACAAACACCTTTGCATTTGGCAGCAGCGTATGGACATCATGATTTAGTGAAACTTTTATTAAGTCACGGCGCTGATCCTAATCTTTCTGAAGAGGTATCTATATTACTTACATAATATTGTTTATAATAGACATGCAACAACGATCGCTTGCGTACAAAACCGTTTATAATTAATTGAACTTTCAATTAGTTTAATTTTGAACCTACACAGATGGATTTTCCATCAAATTATTAAATTAGTCAAAATAGTTTGATTATCAAGACAATGAGACGAAATTTTAAGAATAGAGTTGAATTTTCAAACCGACATGTGGAATTCAGAACAAACTAGTATTATTTTCAACCAAGATAGATGATATATAAATTTGAATAATATTAGAAAATATTGTATTTTGAACAGAATAATTAAACCTTGAAAAACAGATGCATTATTAACAAATTAGTTAAATTTTCAACCCCCTTGTTGGATTGCCAACATAGAAAAATTCATTGTTACCTAATGGTCAAGCTCAGGCCCGGCAAGAGTAGTGGGTTGAGTGGGTAGCCAGACCCACTCGGAAAATCCCGAGGGGAGGAAAAATTACCCATCCGAAATAATCGAACACCATATATCGCGTAAACCTTTTTTAGAAAAATGACACGATTTTCATGTTTTCTTATGTATATGAATAAAGATCTCATCAAAAACAATGGTGTTAATTTGATTTATTGATATAAACAACTATGGAAATCA